>CAHIKZ030000377.1:2447500-2525000 GCA_903632075.3 Acanthosepion pharaonis | reverse complement strand
TTGAAGATGTTCAAAAACCTATCAAAATACAAGGAGCGCTTTCGGCTATTCTATTAGCTATTATCAAATGTGTGTGTTTTTTGAATTATATATATATATATATATATATATATATATATATAGAGAGAGAGAGAGAGAGAGAGAGAGAGAGTGATGGAATGTATTTTTTATTTTCCAAACACGGTCAGCACATTGTGGCCGTGTTCATGTTTCTTTTATTGAGTGCTTCTATTATTTTTAGTCTTTTTTCAGGTGTCGATGAGGCTGTTATACTCGTATTTTCTACAAGTAGGTCACAGAACTGAGTTTGGTAGGTTTCCATGTTTGTTTAAATGAGTCCCAACTGAACTATGATCAGAGATATGTAATGTGAGTCTTCTTGATAGGCATGTAGTAGTACTTCCAATATAATTATTCATGAATTTGGTTTGATCAAAAACGCAATTCCCTCAGGGTTATGTGAATTCATAAATAATATTGGTTCTCTGCAATTTATATCTTGAAGATAGTTTGTTGCTGTTGTTGTTGATGATAAGATTAGCTGTTTTAATTTTTTATAATGGATAATTAATTTATTCTTGTCCACTGGGGTTGTGTACTTCATTATAATGTTTCTAAGAGAACATTCATTTTATTTATAGTTATAGTGACTTTCACAGAAAATGTTAATGTTATTGTATTTATCTGTATGTTCGGTGTTGCTACTGGTTACCTTAGAAAGAAATAGTCTAATTTGGTGATCTATGAGGTAGTTCCGGAAACAGTTATTAACTAGCGTTTGTTGCACGTTATTGAACTCTTTATGAAAAAGTGAAGGAGAGGATAAATTCTTGTGCGCTCTCTTGAAGATTTTTTATAACGCCTATTTTACATCCCACTGGGCATTTACTCATAAAATTAAGGTGGCAAGAGTTTACTTTACCTGTGAACATATGTATATCAAAAATATAAGCAACCATTATTAGACGTTCTTGTAGTATTTACTTCGTTATACCAAAAACCCGCTAGCAGAAACTATTGCCACCTTAATTTTATGAGTGAATGTTTGCATTGGTGTAAAAATTAGCAGACCCTTTTTACTTAAATATATATATATGTATAAGAAAATAAGAAAAGTAATAAGATATAAAACATATACAAATAATAATAAATATTAAAGTTAAAATTAAAATTAGAATTAAATAAATAAATAGACAAATATTACCACACAATTTCACGCAACAAATTTGACCAAATGTATAAACACTTAAATATTCGTTTTAAAAAATAATACCATATAATGCATATATAGAGAGACCTATCAAGACAAAAGCAAATTTTCAGTTGGAATAGTGAAATTTTGAAAGGAAAATTAGTTGATTTACATTCTCCAAGGAGTCCTACTTTTAAAAAATAAAAAAAATTCAATAAATAGAAAGGTATTTTGCGAAATTTCATGAAATTAAGTAAGTGCGGGGTATTATATGTAAAAAAATACTTTTACCAAAATTTTCGAAAAAAATTTCAAAAAGAATTTAATTCATTTGTGAATACATCCTAAAAATTTCATTAAAATCAGACAATTATTTGATTTTTACAAGAATTTCCAAATCAATGTGTTTTCAACGGAAAAAAACCTCAAAAATGTCAATGTAATTATTACGCCACCCCGATGATGTAAACAAAACAAGATTTTAACCAAAATTTTGAACGTGTGAGAAAAGACTAAAAAATCTTTTTTTAATAATCAATAAATACCTTGGTCTTTTATCTTAATAATAACATAAACATTTTGACGATAAAACTTTATTTTTATTAATTTTCTGACCTTTTTCATTACGCTCTGTTGTTTTCCGCGAAAATATATATATATATTGTGTCAAATAAATATATGTACAACAACTATCATAGCAATATTAAATCTGACATCGTATTTGACGACATAAAAGCCCCAAAGACATATTAGATGCGCCTCCATTTCAGCAGGGCATATTCAGGAAAAAAAGTTTTTATTGTATAAAATGTAATATTTAAAGCAATCTTTTAGTACGTCAGAAAACATTGTAAAGATGCTTTAACTGTAGCAGAAAATATCACTGAATATACTGTATATATATATATATTTCTCTATAAAGGCAAGTTCGCAGTAAAACAGAACATAAAGCAAGAAATCACAATAGTGAAAATATGCTACATGCTTACAGTAATAAAACATTGCGAGAAAATACAAAACAGAAAATAATATCATAAAAAGGAAGCGCCTGCTACAGTTGAACATAAACCAAAATACAATTTTATCATTACTAGTATTTCCTTTCAGTTACGCTTCTTGTTTCTGTAGTTTTCCGGCTTGTTAATGATATCAGTGTGTTGAGACATATTTAGGCATGATGAATCAGTTGGTACCGACGTATATCGCCAGTATTTTGTTACGATAATTACTTTTGCAATATCGGCTGTTATTATTATTATTATTATTATTATTATTATTATTATTATTATTATTATTATGCATCAGTTAAGATAAAGAACAAAAGCACGCTGACAATGTTAAACAATATTTCAGCAGAATGTCTGTCTTCAAGTTATATTTAAAAATAGTTGCAGAATATTTTAAAACAAACGACCGCATCTTAAGGTGAAAATCCTGAAAAAAATATTCAGAATCTACCGACATTTCATTGCTTAAAATGCATGATGATAGATACGTATGTAAATTACTAATTTCCCGGCCCGGGCAAATGAACAAAATGACTGGAAAGGATTTATACTAAGCTGTTTGATTAATTCCAAGATCATCATCATATTAAATACGTTTTAGTTGCCTGCATTCGCGCTGGCAGCGTTTTGATGCCTTCATTTCCAGTACAACTGTTTTTCCATTACAAGACAAACAACGTTTATACAAAGATTTACAATTTTTTGTAGATTTACATATTTTCATATTTGAAAAACTTTTTAAATATAACTTGAAGACAGACGTTCTGCTGAAATATTGTTTAAATATTGTTTTCTTTCTTTTCTTAAATTGTGCTCTTAACTTGAAAAATATTGGAAGAGTTATGTCAAATATAGTGTAACCCGGATATAAGAGACCCGGATATAAGAGACCCGGATATAAGAGAAACCCGGATATAAGAGAGATTTTCTCTGATCCCAAATTAGGGCCTGTGTTAATGTATATAAAATAGACCAAACCCAGATATAAGAGAAACCCGGATATAATGGAAACCCGGATATAAGAGAAACCCGGATATAAGAGACTTTTCTCCTGTCCCTACAACTCTCTTATATCCGGGTTACCCTGTATTGGAAGAGTTATGTCAATCATTTTGTTCATTATTATTATTATTATTATTATTATTATTATTATTATTATTATTATACAAGGTGGAACTTTGGTTCACGTATTTAATTCGTCCCTTAAGTCCGTTCGTTACTAGAAATGTTCGTAAAACGAAACTATGTTCCGCATAGGAATCAATATAAAATAGATTAATCCGTTCCTGGATTCCAGGTGATCGCTTATTTAAACATTTACAACAATATTTTGTGCATAAGTTTATACACCGTATCAATAAAAAAAATCATTAAATCTAACACAAAAAAGATAAACAAAATAGATGAAAACTTAATTTAATTTTACCGTACCTGTACAATGGAGGGGGGAGTTGATGGCGTAAATGGAAGGTGGTTAGTAAGAGGAGGGGGCGAAAACACACACAAAACAATGAAATTCAAAAGAAGGCACGGCGAAATCAAGTAGGGATATCCATGGACAAAAAGCTGCACCCAAGCTGACTCTCTCTCTCTCTCTCTCTCTCTCTCTCTCTCTCTCTCTCCAACACCCCCCCACCATCGATACTCTCGTCGGTTTGTCGCCATTTTGCGTTTTCGTCCCTCGAGACGTTTTTTTTTTGTTCGGAAAATTTGTTTGTAAATCAATTTGTTCGTGATGAGAGGCGTTCATGTTTCAAGGTTCCACTTCCCTTATCATAAAGTAGATGACGAAGTGGAAAACGTTTTCGTGTTTTTTCATCCTTTAGGACTTCATCGGACAAAAGTGGCGTCTACGTTGATACGATTACACATACGCAAAAAGAAGAGGGATCACTGAGAATTTTTTTAAAATATATTTTTGGGAAATATAGTCTATCTGATTTAATTTAGTTTCTTTTTTTATGTTTTAATCACATTTTTATTAACTATCTCACACTGTGACATACATCTGTCAATTCGGAAAAGTATGATGATATTAATCTCCTGTTCAGACAAAATTAGAATTACATTACTTCTATTTTATCCTTTGACCTCACAGTCTATTGTGTATAAATAAAACGTTATTTTAAGTAAAAGATAAGCAATACTTTTTATAAAATCCAGTGAATTACGTCTTAAATTCGCTAATATACTCCGAAACACACGGCTATGATAAATTTTGTATTTTAAAATAAATTTTTAAATTTATTGTTTACATTTTACATATGCAATGCCCGGTACGATAAGTCAATTAGTAAAGCAAAAACGTACCAGTCAATTAGCTATGTGCCATGTGTGATACACGCAATCATGTATCTTTCGATACATGACAGACGAAGAAGATTTTTCCCCCAGTAAGTTGCCATTTTTTTCTGCAGTAGATCAGTTGACATCCAAGGCTATATTACCCATAGCTGGGGGGAGAAGAAGAGGATTCATACCTTTCCCAAGGCTATAAGCACGTAAATGAATGTAATGGATTCAACTGGAATTCGAACTCGGCTCTCCGATTCCTCAATCCGAGCCGCTATCCATTACTCCACCGAGCCAAAACTTTTAAAATGCCTAAAATGTTTATTTGTATACGTAAATTAATTTGTCTTTTAATTCGGATTCGCTAAGCATGCCGTGTATTTTCTTACAATTTCTTGAAATTGATTCTTTCCAAAATATTTTACCTAAACAATCAAAATGCTTCCAATATACTGATGACGATCTATTAATATATCTCCCTGGCACTTATTTACCCAACCTTGTAGATAAACGAAACAAAAATAGAATTTACTTACGAAATCGAAACAAAGAATATTTTACTTTTCCTAGATATCATGCTAGACTGCATTAACAGTAGATTAAAACTCACCAAAAATCAACTAATAAAAATGAACTCATAAATTTCTATTCTCATCATAACAACAACATAAAATCCGGTATAATCATAATCAGGATATGCAGCCCCCAGTATTTACATGAAGAGAAATACATTGAAAATACTTTAAAGCTCTTCCAATACCCTAATTATTTCATATCTAATGTGAAACAAAAGTCTCATATTACAAAATAGAAAAATGGCCCTTCCTGACAAACTGAACGGATCAAAATATATTGTACTACCCACTAACTCCATCATTGCTACAATTGAAAAGAATATATCTAAATTCAATAGAAAATTTGCCACAGCTACGTCTAAAACAACAAAAAGACTTAACTAACACAAAATAAAATAATAAGTTAAAACATTAAGGAAAAAATTACTCTATTATCTGTAATAAATGCTACAAGGAATAGATAGGAGAGATCTCAAGGATTTTATTTTAGATAAACTATGATATGAACACAAAAAAGATCTTTTAAAAAACACACACATTTAAATGCATTCGTTATTCACTGTAACGCGACTGGCTGGAATTTGGATTTAAAAATGCCAATTTAATTAAAAGAGAAAGTATATTTACTAATATGAAAATGTATAGAAAGTGCTTTAATTGCTAGATCATCCACAGTAAATTTTTGTTCAGGTGATTACAACGTTTCACCATTATTAGCAGATATTCTGTTATTATTTTGTGGGATATTTAAAAACAAAAGTGATGGAAAAATAAACATCTAAACGAAATCGTCTAAATTATATACCTAAAACATATATTAATTTTTTTTTTTTAATTAATTTAAAATTCTCAGCGTCCCCACTTCCTCCATGTGCAGATGTAGTTGCATCAACGTAAATATAAAATCAGTCTGATGAAGTCCTAACGGACAAAACACGTTACATAGATTTTTTTTTTCCAAACTGTGCATTTTTTCCATTTTGTGCATTTGTGGCTTTTTTTCCACGCTGTGCATTTGTGGCTTTTTTTCCACGCTGTGCATTTGAGGCGAGACCCTCTTTAACGTTTAACGTGTATAGTAGTGAGTTAACTGAGAAGCGTTACGTTTAACAATGGCAGGATATTCATATCGTGAGCAGGTAGATATGATTTTTGCATACGACCGCGCGAATGGTAGTGGACGCGAGTTTGCACGGCTGTATTAGACCAAAAGCAGCGGAGTCATCCAAGCTTTGCTGCTCTTTATCGTCGCGTTGCTGGACAGGATCAGTGGCACGACAAATTATGGTTCGTGGGAGACCGATTGTACATTTCACGGTGTCTACCGTAAATTTTAATCTTAATAACTCAAAAACGAAGGATTTGTGAACATATGGTTATATAGATTTTTGCCCTTGATTTGGGGTGAGGAACCCACCCCAAAGTTTATAAAAGTATTTTGATATACCCTATATATATATATATATATATATATATATATATATATATATATATATATCATCCACATACAAGTCTGTTTAGGTGTATCACAGCTCATCAGTGTGTGTAGATATTTCAATCTCGAATATTAGGTTTTCCCTCATAAATACAGGAAATTTTAAACAATATTCTCATATATATATATATATATATATATATATATATATATACTAGCAGCATGGCCCGGCGTTGCCGTGGTTGATTCAAAAATCGTACGACTCATACAGCAATCGGTATTACTTGACTTCAAAAATATTTTTGCCCTTCCTTGCCTTTAAAGGAGTGCCCTTTGCCGTGCTGATGTTGTTACATATCTTACTTCTTGCCTATCTCACACATGCGAATTTTTCTAAGCTCTACACTAAACATTAAATCTGTTACGAAAAAAGAACTAAACAAAATTAACACAAAACGATCAGCTTTAAAAAAGGACTCGTAACTGGAAAAACCGAATGAAAAAAGAATGTTAACAACAAATACTTTTTCACACCCAACACAGTTCTACGAAATCAGAATCAACGTTGAGTTTAAGCAAGCGAATGAGCCAATTGGAGTAAAGTGCCATGCAGATTTAAATTTTTCCCACATGTGACGAATGCAGCTATCGATTTTTTTGCATGCTAGCATGCTAGTTAACATTTGTGTCAGTCAGCTGTTGGCTCTCACGCTGGTCAATAGAATCTTCCTGCCTGTTCGTGGCAGCCAACTATAGGCTCTCACTTTGGCCAGTAGAAAATGGCCGCAAACAACATGAAAACTGCCGTAGAAGCATGAAAAAAAAATCGATTATTTCCACTATCGATGGGAGTTGGGAAATGCAAGGTCGCTCTTGGCCTTCCTGCTAACTTGGAGCATGTGCATGTCAATTTTGGTGCAAATCCGTCGAAAATTGCGGCCGTGCATTCGTTACACATACACACACATCCTGCCTTATATATATATATATATATATATATATATATATATATATATATATATATATATATATATATATTTACTGTTCATAGCTAAATGTGAATTTATCCGGTAAATTCGAGGCTGATGTAATTCATGGTTACCGTTGGTTTTACGTCTGAAGAGATCATCAGACCATGTCAGGCGATCGCTTATGGTATGAAACTATCAGTCATGCAATTTTCTCTTAATACACTGTATATATATATATATATATATATATATATATATATACAATGTATTAAGAGAAAATTGCATATTCTATATATATATATATATATATATATATATATATATATATATATATATATATATAGAGAGAGAGAGAGAGAGAGAGAGGGGAGAGAGAGAAAGAAAGAAAGTGAGGCAGAATGAGAGAGAAAGAGAAACATGTCATAGATAGAAAGAACCGAGACAAAGCAAGTTTATTATTATATTAAATTAAATCATATGTCTGGAATTAGAGCATAACAACGGTTAATATCTATCTCAACATAAAACATTTTCATATCCATCCCTTCTAAAATCCATTAGTAATGCATAAAGAATGTTCTTGAACCTAATATTTATCTTTTTATCTATATGTGTTATGCACGCAAAATTACAGAAGCATTCAATTCAACATATAATGCCTGGGCCATTATTTTCCCCTCAACGCACTAATATACATCTCTTTCTCTCTTTCTTTCTTTCTCTCTCTCTCTCTCTCTCTCTCTCTCTCTCTCTCTATATATATATATATATATATATATATATATATATATATATATATATATACACATACACATAGGATGCGATGGATAAATTGTTGTCTAAATTACGCGAAACTGAAATTAACACTGACGCCTCATTTTAACAGATGTATTTACCAAAATCATACAACAAATACTAAAGATTAAATTCATCCAATAAAATCGCCATTTGTTCAACTATGACTTCCAAACGACTTCGGAATCTCCTGCAACTCTTCTGGATGGTCTCCTTGTTTAAGTTGGTGAATGCTGCCATAATCCTGGACTTCAGTTCATTTTTGATTTTACAAGGAGTTTTGTTGGTCTCTCACTCAACTGCGCCCCACACATAATAATCAACGGGGTTGCAGTCTGAGGAGTAAGGTGGTCAGATGTAAAGGATGATGTGGCCGCAGAAATTGCCAGACAGACATGACTGGGTTCTCCTGCTTGTGTGGCATAGTGCAGAGTCCTGTTGCCAGACATAGGGTCTTTCAGCAGGCACCCTCTTGATCCAAGGCAGCACTACCTCTTCAAAGCACATGATGTAGACCTCTGTCTTGAGTCTGAGGCCCTCACTAGCAAATTCGGGAGTTCTTTTCTCATCAGAATGATCAGAATTCGTTTTCCGAGCTGCCGTACCTTCGTAATCACCATTGAACTCATCCAACTCATTCCGAATCCTCTGCACTCTCCTGAAATTGACATGCAAATTTCCTACTTAGTTGTTTTATATAATCGGTATCAAAGTTTTTGTTTTTTTTTGTACTTTCGAATGTTGCTACATTTGTTTTCAAGGATTGTGTTTTGTGTATTTTTATGGAACATTTTTAGTTAATTCCAGCTTTCTCGCGTTTGCTGTAACTAATTCCAAGTCATTTAAGGTGATGTCATTTTAAGGTCAAACTGAATTGCTATTATTTTAATTTTTTAGACATATTTCACTATACTTTACCGAGTGGAGCAAGTTACCTATATATATATATATATATATATATATATATATATATATATATATATATATATAAATAAATAAATCCCAAATTACCCCATATAGCCTATTTCGCCAGACGGTGATATCGGTCGACTGTCTTATCAAGCCCGGTGTGGAATGAGTTCATGTCTATAAGGTTAGATGAAGCAGGAAGTAGAATTTAACTGTGAAAGCTGACAAATCAACTCAAATTTACCTTGCCGAAAATATCTAATACAGAGTTTACACTATCTCAATATACATACATACACACATATACATATATATGTGTGTGTGTGTGTGTATGTGAGTGTGTTTTATGTGTGTCACTTATGTGTGTGTTTTATGTGTATCATTCGGTCTCTCTCTCTCTCTCTTTCTCTCTCTCTCTCTCTCTTTCTATTGAATATTTTAAGATCACATAATTATTTTAAATTTCTTCACTCCATCTTTATTATTTGAAATAAACCAATATTAAACATGATGATTGTCATTCAGAAGTAGATGTTTCTTTTACTTCCTATTGCCAGCATCAAATTCTAAATTTAAGTTTATTCATCATATTTTTTATTCGACCGTTTCTTTTTGATATATTTATTTGATAAATCATTTAGCATTACTTCTTTATCTCTCTTTCTTTCTCTCTCTCTCACTCTCTCTCTTTCTCTCTCTCTCTCTGTTTCTTTTTTCTATTTTAGATTGATCCTAACCAAACTTTAACAATTTATCAAATTAAAACTTCTTCGAAATTTCTAGAAATAAGCATAAACACATTAGTCCCCCCTGCCAGCTGTAAATATACAACTCCACTGAGCCGAAATTTTGAAATATCTGATGAATAAATAATCATTGTGCGCCGAGTTCAATTTTTAAACAAACTTGGATGAGAAACTATTTAATTCAGTTTTTTTTACGCTTGAGTAATTTTTCCTAAAATCTGATTTTCTCCAAACACAACAAAGTCAAATGTTATTTGTTCTACGACAATTCAATTTCATATTTGAAAAATATTTCACTTTCTTCCTAAACAATGGAAGATCCATGTAATTTAAAGTTTTTCCTCAGCAGAAAATAGAAACCAAATTGTTGATTTGTACAAAGGATTAAATTTGAATTTCACTCCGTTGGGAATATCGCTAGAATTATGAAGCGTAACGCATTTTTTGGATTTACCCAAGTGTTTTCAATTTTCAACAAAAAAAAGCACTTCAAACTGTCAGACTTGTTATTTTTAATAATAAAAATTTCCATCGGTCCGTTCTAAAGAAAATGGTGGCAATAACCAGTTGCAATACCCCAAGAAACAAAGCTCACACCCAGTATGAAAAAGCAAAAAAAAAAAAAACTGTATTCAAGTTCATTGAGAGAAACGTGTGAATATGCCCACACGTGCGTGTGCGCATGTACTCACGTAAACAAATACATGTACAAACACACAGACACACACTCACACGTGTCCCAAAAAAAACTGAAAGTAAAATAAAGAATTTATCCGCGGTACATAAATCTGACAGAAACTCACTAATAAGGAAAATCATTAGCTGAATACCGTACTTCCTCGATTGTTCGTACCTCGATTTTCCGGACATCGATTATTCGGACGTGAAATAATTTCATTTCATAAGACCAAAACCAGTAGCAGGCAAGAAAGAGGAGCATGATGCTTAAGGTTTCAAGTACTATGGTTTTGATTTCCCTCCAGAACAATAGCTTAGTGCCGTTGCCTCGGAAATTTGGTGACATAGTAATTGCGAGTTCAATCTCTGAACCCAGCAGTACAGACTTAAGAACAAAATGAAATATTCTGTATATTAGCAGAACAAGAACAATTTCACCCCGTAAAGTAAATGAAGGTTGGAGATTACCTGACGATTATCCGTATCGACCAGCCCTTGAAAAAATTCGGAGGCACGAAGGCCGAATCGTTGTACTAATAGCCACAATGATAAGAGCATTAGTCCGAATGTAAATAAATAACCAAATCTGTATTAGCGAGACAAAAATGTGGTTCACTTATAACAAATGAAGGCTTAATTTCACTTTAACTCTATTCTTATTTCAAAATAGTTTTTTTTTTTAATCTTTTTACCCCAAGGAAGGCGATAATATCCACTAAGATACAAATAGTTGCTGAGAGTGATAGAAACAGAGAAGACAATAAAAGAACAGGTTTCAAGGAGACAGAAGATGACGATTGAAGATGCTTTTAAACTTCTGAAGGCCGTAGTTGACAGGAAAACCGGAGGCCAGAAGAGAGTTCCATAATCTTAAACACAAAAATAATTTCAAATTTCTCTTCTCCGTCTTTATCATTTCAAATAAACCAGACGATTGTCATCGTGCGTAGATAGATAGATAGATAGATAGATAGATAGATAGATAGATAGATAGATAGAAACAGTGTAAACATAGAAACCAAAATTGCAACATTGATTCCCATGGCAACACTGTTTATATCTATAAATAGCCTATCTCTGATATTGAGCACTCTTCTACAAATATATCAAATTTAAATTACATACACCCACCCACACACACACACACACACACATATATATATATATATATATATATATAAAAATAAATATATCAAATTTAAACTACACACGCACACACACACACACACACACACACACATATATATATATATATATATATATATATATATATATATATATGAAGAGAGAGAGAGAGAGAGAGAGATCATCTGAAACTTTTCAGCAGATATTATTGAAGACCAAAGAAAACATTTATGTGAGGAAATTGTGAGCAATGTTCTCTTGTTTTCGACAAGTTAGCAAATGTTTCCTTTCAATTTTTGTAGAAATTGTCTGTACATATGTCGTTAAAATGACCAATGATGTTTGAAAGCTGTAGAAACATATTCGTGCAAAGATTTTACGTGTATCAATGTGCGTCTGTGCGCGCGTAAAGACGCCTTATTAGCGGTTGCTAATATAAATGTCACCCTGGTATTTTGTCTTTGTTTCTTGAGTGTACATAATGATAAGTAAAACATATCTGCTTCACAGCTCTGGCCGGTGTTTCTAGATTTCATATTTTACGCTAGAGTTCTTTTGTTTTTATATCATCTTTACTTAGAATAAGGACTGTGTCACTTTATCTTCTGTGTCTTGCTCGACGTGTAGAGGAATTGCATGTCATCGAAGTGCTGTTATCTATCATTGCGAATGTGATGCGTCAACATTTGGTTGTCTCGTCAGGATGATAATACTATAATATGATATAGAATCGGCAATGTCGTGAAAGCTGAGAGCTAAAAATCGTGATTGGAATGAGGCACCGTGTCTTTAAATGCTAAAGGCGGATCAAGAAGAAGTAATAAACGTTTGAAATAATTAAAGAGAAAAATGAATAGTAAGAAAAGAAGGAAACAAGAACGAAAGGAGGAAGAGATAGAAGACGAAGAAAGAAAAAAAAAAGACAAGAAATAAAATGAAAAGGATTGGGAGGAGATGAAAAAAAAAAGAAGGAAAGGAGACGGTAGCGAACGTCGCCGAAAAGAAGAAGGAAGGAAAGCAGATGAAAAAAGAAGCAGAAAACGAGAAAGAAGAGAATTGCTGGCGATGCAAAGTTCATTTTCGATTGGTGGCTTGCGCACACGAAGTATAGGCGATGAAATCAGCCGTGAAATGCCGTGTTAACGCTACTCATAAGAGCCAGCAGATGGTGTCACGAACGGCCGTTTCCCGCGAAATCCGTAAGTGCGGCAAACCGACCCATAAGCTTTCTCGCTGAAAAGGACTGACGCGTTAGTTTTGTAGTTAAATCATTTAACTGGAAACTTCGAGATTTACGGTTCAATTCATATGGACGATTACAATTTCAGAATAATTGTTTTTCCAAGTATGATGCAAATTTTCATTTCGTGGGAAGAGAGTCGTGGGAGAATCGGTCAGAGTTGATCTTACTTACTCTTCCCTAATCTACCATACTTTTCTGTTAGTGAAATAAATTATTCAGAAGGAAACTCAATAAGAAACGCGGTTCAAATTAGAGGAAATTATTATTTCTGTTTGTGTATATGCTTTTGTTTTTATTAACCTAACTCGGTGATTCTCATCCGCTGCGGCACAACCAGTGGGCAATCCACTTAGGCGTGCCGCGAAATACTGTATATATATATATATATATATATATATATGTGTGTGTGTGTGTGTGTGTGTGTGTGTGTGTGTGTGTGTGTGTAAGTAGTAATGCTACAGCGTTATCATTTGAATAAATGAATAAGTATTAAACTTTTTATCCAACATTAACTAAAAAGGCTTTATCAGTTTTATTGCAATTTTCTACTTCTTATTTCTGTGAATTAGGCTTCTCAACCTTAAATAACATAAAAAATATGAATAGAGAAAGACTATGCTCCACTGAAGAAGACATGAGGGTCCGCTTATCGCACTATTCGACCAAATATTGAAGAAATCGCGAAAAAACACCAGGCAGAGATTTCACACTGAATAAGCTGCAGTTAACTAGTTAAATAGAAATATTGAAAAGTAAGTTCATATTTCGGTGTGTATTTTTTTTAAATCTATGTTTTTATTTCATAACATTTAAATGTATATCTATTTTGCTAATGATATTTTAATTTGCTCCAAGGTGTGCCGTTGCTTAAAAAGGTTGAGAAACACTGACCTAGCTAATGAAAAACGGCATATCGTCACGAGATCTCTGTGAGAAAAAAAGCTTGAAGAACAAAGCAATATCGTGTTCAGTTGGCAATTAAATAAAGGTTCAGTCAAAAGAAATGTGGTTCTACAGAAGGATGCTGAGAATAAGCAAGCAACGTGGAAGTTGGATTCAAAAATGACGATTACACTTAAAATCAGAATAGATTTCTGGAACACATAATGAGAAGCGAAAACCTGGAAAATTTCACGCTCACAGGTCATATTGAGGAGAGAGGAGGGGGCTGTTAGTAATCTACGTAACGAGCTCGTGTAAATAAACGGAAGAAGACGGAGGGGGACAAATACTACTAAGAGCTTTGAAGGATAAGAAGTTGCGGAGAGCCATAAACGTCCACTTTCTGAATGGACACGGCACACAAATGCAGTTAAGCAACAGTCTGTTCATATTCCTGCAAGACGCCTTTTGAATCCTAGCAAATTCGATAGAATTCCTCACCCCAACAAATCTTAGATTAGATGTTGAAAGTTGTACAAAATCTAGTGACATTTTTTTTTTCGTTATGGATTCTGCTGATTCTCTTATTTTTATTTATCCACTAATGATCTTTTCGAAAGAAAAAAAAAAAAGGACATGTAATGGATGACAACGTTTCTGTTTCTTTCATGGATTCATGTAGAACAGTGTTTCCCACCATCAAAATTATTCCTAAGGTTCGTAAGCAACAAATAACAGTTGGTTGATTACACAGGCAATAAAAAGAAAACTTCAGAAGCACTTTTAAGATATCCCTAGCATTATGCAAAAAATGTCGTTACGGGCTTTTGCTGCAACTGCATCAATTTATTCGAACAATTGTTATTGTTTTGATTATTATAGGTGTTATTGTAGACACAACGTTTCGATCAAGTACATTGTAGCTAGCCATCTTCAGGCGTTTGGCTGATGTGGAATATCTTTTCATTACTGTATTTGTTCGTTCCTACTGAACCAGTGATCCAGAGTTTGAACTTACGACCTCTACATGACATTAGCACATATTTAACCAACTTCTATATCCACAATTGTCTCCGTTCAAAAGTAGATAAGTGGTGCATTTTTGGAGCCTTTTATATATTCAATGTCGCACGGTTTCAACATATGACGGTTATCATGTCGGGTTAAAACCGTTTTTAATAATTTTGCATTTCATTTTTGACTGGTTGGTTGTTATTTTTGTTTTTTTTTTGTTTTTTGGGGTTTTTTTTTTTTTTTGTAGCGGCATATCAATCTCTATTGGTTATTTAATGCTGAAATTTAAATATTTTGTACGCAATTTCATTCATTTTTTTTAGTGGGAGGGTTATAATTGTTTAATGATGCAAGTTTTACTAATTAACCCATATCTGGGAGAGAAAAAATAGATTCATACTTTCCCCGAGAGTATTTGCGCGTAAGTAAATATAACAAACTCAACTGGAACTCCGATTAACAATTCTGAGCTATTATCCATTGCACCATCAGCAAATCCAACCTCACAGCACCTGATATTCCCAAGCGGTCACCCATCTCGATACTGACCAGGTTTGACTTTGCTTAACTTCGGGGATCGTACTGGAACCAGTATTTCAATGTGATGTGTCCGTAAGCCACGAAATGAGGAATACTTTAATTTATTCCAACTATTGTTCTTGTCTTTGTCATTATAGATGTTATCATAAACATAACATCTCGAGCAATTACACGCTGTCCATCTTCAGGTGTCCATTGTTTGGCTGATATGAGATATCCGTTGATTATTTTGTCAAAGGTGAACAATAATTCACTGCGAAGTAAGCGAAATATTTGGATTCGACCAAGAAAGACAAATATACCATTACAAATAATGTTTTTGAGAATAGAAAAGATTTTAGAGACTTTACCATTTAAGTCGATAATCGATAAAAACACTGACAAAAACATCTGTCAGTCAACGTTTCAGAAAAAAAAAGAATGATACTAAAAAGTAAGAGAAAAAGTCTTGATAAATATAAAATCTTTTTCTATGTGAAATAAACATAGAAATGCAAAAGGAACAAATGTGTCTACATTTTCTTGATTGCTTAAAATGGCTCCAAAGGCTGTTGTACAAAACTTCAAGAATTGGCAAGAATGGTGAGGAGTGTTCTGGAAAAAAGGCCTCCTATCTGTCTTGCGTAATGAACGGGTATAGATAATATACTATTATAATGCTCTTTGTTCCTTAGTTCCTTAGTTAACACGTACGTTGCACATTGCCATTACCTCAGGTAAGCAATGAACTTTTTATGTTTGATTGCGAGGCTAGGCGGAAGAAAAGATATATTAAATGTGTTGTTTAGTTTTCAAGAAAGAAAGAAAGTCTGCTTCAGTCAAATGGAAAACATTGTCAATTTTGAATATTTTAATTTTTTTAAGCATTTCATCCCAAATAAGGCGAGAATGCCACTAGTACGCAAGGAGTTACAGGAAGTGAAGATAATAGAAAAGACTGGTTATAGCGGGGGTCGGAGGAAATGATAAGAAGAACGGAGATCAAGGCATCAGAAGATGAAGATTGACGTTACATATAAATTTTTGAAGATTGTAGTTGTCGGGGAATCAAGTAAGAGGAAGAGAGTTCCACTGTCAGAAAGTACGAGAGAAAAAGCACGCTTAAATTCATGCAGTCGGGCCACGAGAGAAAATAGTTCGTCAGAACAGTTGCCATGAAAATATTTGTAGAAAAGACAGAGGGAAGCCACATCACGCGTGGAGTCGAGGTGCCAACTCCGGAACGATCAAATTGCAGATCCGTCTTTGGATTTTGTCGAGCACCTTACGATGAACAGCAGGAGCACCAGACCATATATGGCAGCAGTATTCAATGTATGGACGAATGGTAGATATGCAGATGTGTAGGATGGACTTAGACAAGAAAAAAAACTTCTAGCACGAAACATGGAGAACCAATTTCCCTTGCGGAAGCACACTCTTTTTTTTCTTAAATAATATTCATGAATGTTTTCGCAATATTATGTTAACGTTTTTAAGTTCAATTATTTAAGGAGAAAGTAGAGGGCATCTTATAGTTGCCCAACACGCCAAGAGCTTATTCAATAATTAACGTAAGAAATTTTATGAGAAAATTCAAATAGGAAAACTGACATTTCCACGGATATTTCTGGTTAATAATTATTAAATGAGTCATTTCTAAATATTATTAAAATTCTTCCAAAGAGTTTGGGACAATTTCAGATGAGAAGGAAATTGAGACGATTCAAATCACAAATCGCTTGATGTCGGTCAGGATACTAAGTAAATCACTGAACATTTTAGAAGACTTGTTGTCTCCAGCATTAATCTCCAGATGTAAAGATAAATGTACTAATTATTATTATTATTATTATTATTATTATTATTATTTTGTTTGATTTTTGGCGTTTACACATTTCTTTCCGGGTCCCGCCCAGGGACCTAAGGTTAGACACTTTCCACTGACAAAAAAAAAAATTACATAGATAAAGCCCTTCGTAAAGTGTGGGCTGTACTTGTCAGAACAATTGTTTGTATCTCCTTGAGGCATGGACTTCAAGGAATCCCTTCAATTAGTTTACTGGAATCTTTTCCAACTAATCCTAGGGCTCCAACTACAACAGGGATTGTTGATGTTCCCATATGCCACATTTTTGAGATTTCTATTTCAAGGTCCTTGTAATTTGATAGCTTTTTGAATATCTTCAAAGATATATTGCAGTCTGCAGGGACTGCCATATCAATAAGGAGGCACTATTTTTGTTTGTAGTCTTTAATAACAATATCTGGACGGTTGGCTTTGATTGTTCTGTCAGTGTGTATTGTGTAGTCCCATAGAATTGTAACAGATCCTATCTCCGTAACCGGGTCTGGATGGTGTTCATACCATTTTCTTTCAGTTTCCTTCCCGTAGAAGTTGCAGATATTCCAGTGCATATATTAGCCCACTCTGTCATGCCGGGTTTTATATTCAGTGGGTGCCAATATCGTGCAACCTGATACAAGATGATCAATTGTTTCTGGATATTTATCACAGAATCTGCATTTGGGGCTAACACAATTTTTTAGTATATGTGCTTGATAATTCCTAGTTAGCAAGCATTGGTCCTGTGCAACAAGGATAAAACCTCCAGTTTCAGCTTTTAACCCTGCACTACGTAGCCACTGATGGGTACGGGTTTTGTTCCTCAGATACATTTCTCGGATGGACAAAACAGGAACTCATATTAATGAACCGACAAACAAGAAAACTTATAATCATGTAGAGGGTTGAATTGATTTTAAAAAAATCACTTCAAACATTATTATAGTGGATAGTGAGCAAAACTAAGATGTGGCACAAGACCGAAAGTATAGAGCCCCCAGTGAGGATTAACCTCACTACTCAGTCATAATTGATCTAGCGAGACAAGCTTCCTAACCATTATACCACGTCTAAGTTCCATGTTATTTTAATTAATATTCCATATTTGATATAGACGCCCTATTTATATTTATTAAACAGTGTCCATTACGTTGGCTTGTGCTTTCGAAAAATCTTAGTAAAAAAAGATGCATTATATAAGGCTAATATAACTCCAACGTTAATCCTCTAACATGAGTGGCACTTGGGCCTTCTATGGAGTGAATATTTGCAAAAAAAGGCCCTAAACCTCAAAGATGACTCTTTGATTACATATATAGCTACAGTGGAAGCGTCTGGTTAGCACGGCCGAATTACTGCTTTTAAACTACAAATTTCCCATGATTTCTCTCGAACGCTCATATCTCCTCGAAGTGTATCTTAACGTTAACAAATGATATCATATATTATGAAAAGTCCGATAATTATTTTAATATATTTAATGCTTATACGTTATTTTTATTGATACAAATATTTATATGTTCCTAATAAACAGTATTAACTTTAACAGTATTAAATTTCTCGGACATTCAGGCTGGTAAATGTTGTTAATACTGTTTATTAAACCGAGTAAACGGATCATTTACTTAAATATTTGTATCTATAAAAATAACGTATAAACAATAAATATATTAAAATAATTGTCGGACTTAGTTCATTTCATAATATAAGATGTCATTTGTTTACGTTGAGATACGCCTCGAGCAGATATGAGCGTTCGAGAGAAATCATGGGAAATTTGTTGTTTAAAAACAGTAATTTGACTAACCAGATATATAATTATATATGAAAAGAAAAGAAAGGGGCAGATAAATCATCAGCAACGAAAACTGTGTCTAAAATGAAATTGGAAAATTACGTACAAATGTGCGACGAAAATACGAAAAACGCTCGAAACAATGCAACAAGAGATTAAAAAAAGAAAACAAGGAATGGTGGACAACGGGACGAGGAAAGAAAATGATGAAGAGAAAACATTCGACGGAATATTTAAAAGTCAATTAGAAGATATCACTTATCTATAAACGATATTGAATCAGGCTGCACAGTGATAGCACTCACTGAATATAAAACTCGGCATGATACAATGGACCAATATTTGCACTGGAAAATATGCAACTTTTACGAGAAGGAAACTGCAAGAAACTGGTATAAACATCACCCAAACACGGCTACACAGACAGGACCAGTAACAATTTTATGAGACTTTACACACAGACAGAACAATCAAATCTAATCGGCCAGACATCGTGATCAAAGACCACAAAAATAATGTGCTTTTCTTATGACGATACTCAGTCACCCCCCTCCCCCCCACGAGGGTGTCATGTGGCACAAGGCCTTTTTAACGTGGGCATTCTGAGCCCGTGGGCTCGGCCAAAAATATGCCCATTGAACCCGTATAAACGGGTTCAGGGCCGGTTTTACCTCCCCGAAGGAGACTCCGCCCTTCGGTGTAGCCTCCTTCGGGTTCCTCCCGTCCGTAGGAAGAGGGTTTAACCGAACAGTCGCTCAGAAAATACTGGGTCGACTGACTGTGCTTTTCTTATGACCGTCACTGTAGATTGTAATGTATCTTTGAAGATCATTAAAAACTATCAAAATACAAGGATATCGAAGTGGAAATCTAAAAAATATGGTACATGGAGAAATCAATAATTCCAGTTGTACTTGGAGCTCTATGATTGAATGGAAAATGTTCCGATAGACTCAACGAAGGGATTCCTGGCAGCACATGCCTTAAAGAAAGACAAAAATTGTACTTACAAATACAGCTCACACATTGCGAAGGACTTTACCTATACCAAATGTGTATGATCAGAAGATTTCGAAGTGATCAGTGAAAAATGTCATGAAGTATTTCTGACCTTAGGTCTATGATTGGGACCCGGAAGGAATTGTGTATATAACAGAAATCAAAGGAAATAATAATAATAATAATAATAATAATAATAATAATAATAGTAGTAGTAGTAGTAGTAGTAGTAGTAGTAGTAGTTGTTGTAGTAGAGTAAAATTAAAGAAATGTTAAAGGCTGAAACATATCTAAACTTTGTAAGTTTCAAAAAGTCGAAGAAGCTAGTGGTTGTTCCCATGATTAGGTGAAAACACTGAAAATGTTTCTAACAAAAATGTAAAGAGTTGAGAAGAATTGGAATTAAGATGGAGAATTGGAATTAAAATGGAGAATTGGATTAATTCAGGTAAAATACCAATATGAGTGTTGGTTTATTGAAGATACTTGCTGTCACTTGATCCCCATTGAACGCCATCCGTTACTAATGGCGTGAAAACTCGATGAGTACAAATAATAATAATAGAAAATAATATGATCAAAGGCACGAAAGCAAAACAGCTCGACCAGTTTGGACGTAATAAGAAATGTCGGCACGTAAGAGGACCGGTCTGAAAGAGCACTTTCCGTGAAGTAGATGAGATGGAAGGAGATGAGTAGGAATGAGATGGGATGAAATGAGGATGTAACGTTTGTCACATTTACCTGAAAGACGTGATAGGTCATCAAATGTCAGCAGCGACAGAAACAGGCGGGGAGAAAAAAAAGAAAGAAAAACTACTTGTTTCCACAATAAGATATTGGATGTATTAACAAAAAAAAAAACATTCTTCCAAGGTTTTGTTACATTTCTATTTGGCTCCAACCTTTTTTCCTCTTATTTTTGTTTCATTCCCCTAGAAATCTTTTCGTGTTTTGTTTTTGTTTTGTTTTTGTTTTTCTGTATTTCACTTTTTTATTTTCATTATTTCTGTGTTTTTTCTTCCATTTTGTTTTCTTATCTCCCTGCATTCATTCTGCCTTTTGCTCTCTTCGCCTTCACATTTTGATCATTATTCGATGACTTATTCTCCTCCATCTTTAATCCTCTCTCTCTCTCTCTCTCTCTCTCTCTCTCTCTCTCTCTCTCTCTCTCTCTCTCTCTGAACCTTCACCGTTTCTTCTATTTATTAGTCTCCTTTGCTTTTTCTTATTATTTCTCCGGTGTTTTTTCCTTTTTCGTCTTTTATCTTTACCTTTTCTTACTTACCTTCCTGACTTCGTAATTTCCTTTTTTTGTTCGTTCCCAGCCATCATTCTTTTTCATTTAAGTTCATTTACTTACTTGTTTCTCATGTATCATTTTCCTTTCTCTCATCACCTCCTCTCTCTCTCCCTCTCTCTCCTCTCTCTCTCCCCTCTCTCCCCCTCTCTCCCCCCTCTCTCTCTCCAATTTATTCCTCCCTTATTCTTCTAATATTTCCATTGAATTCATTCTCTTATTTCTCATTTGTCTATCTTTTTCTATTTTTCTCTCTCCCTCTATACCCACTTTATTCTTTCTATCAACCTTTATTCTTTTCCTTCTTTTTTAAGACGTTTTCCTCTTTTCCATTCGCTCTTTTCATCATGCCTTTTTACCTTCCTTTCGTACTTATTTCCCGTTCATTTTATTTCCCATCCCATCATTCCTTGTAACCTTTTTTTCCTGTTTTATTGTCTACTATTTAGCTTTTTTTATGTTGTGCTTTCATGGTTGCCTAATTTCTCGAATAGTATTTGTCCGCTCAGCCATTTATACCCTCATATTTCTTCGCCTTGATTTTGATGCTTCAGCAAAAGCCTTTTGTACGCCAAGGAATAAACAAAGCAAACGGCTTTTTCGTCACTTACAAGTAACCATGGCATTTGTTCGACAAATCAGAAAATAAATATGGATGAGTTGCAACGACAGAAAGAGAAACAAAGAGGAAAGTGAGACTGATAGAAGAAAGAAAGAAAGAAAGAAAGAAAGAAAGAAAGAAAGAAAGAAAGAATCGAAGTCTTTTAAGCATAAAAGATACCGAAAAGATGATTGTGATTTAGAAAGAAAGAAAGAAAGAAAGAAAGAAAGAAAGAATTTGACAGAGGATGCTTAGGAGATACAATAAATGAGTAAAAAAAACAAAACAATAAAATGAACGAAAAACACCAAAAATCACAATAGAATGTATAAAAATTAAGGAAACATAGCTGAGAAGCTGAGTAGTTTGCTGATTTTACCTGACCTTGGGATCAAAGTGTAGTATCTGCCCTCGGGTGAAAGTACATTTTATCTCTCAGTTGTGTTTCCTTCTTCAGACAGAACACAACAAATAAATGGGGGGTGCGTAGTTCTAAGGGAGGGTCGGCGGAATATCGACGCCAGTACGTCGTTGGTTGCGCGGAGTTGACAATTTATGGCCCATGTGCACACGATTGGAGTCCCCATTTAAATAGGCCTTGTGTCATATCTTGTCGCTGTTGGGGGGACGAGTAAGTACCAAGTCTAGTATCTATTCTCTTCCTATTAAAGTTATGAGAGATTGGTTGATTTTTTTTTCAACATTTCGCCCTAGGCATGACGATAATGAAATTCCTGGAAGTGGAAGAACATGAGAAGACTTTAGTGAGAAAAAAGGACAATAAAAGAACAGGTTTCAGGAATACAGATGATCGTAGCTGGCAAGGAAGCAAGAAACTGGAAGATAGTTCTTAAGATAAGCAGTTAGAGAAAAGAAACTATTAGAATAAAACTTACGGTTACATCCAGCTATTTCAACAGTAAAACGATTCTACTTACTATCCAATCTACTCGTACGCTTAAATTCATTCAGTAGAGATAGAAAGTAAGAGAGGCCATTAGAATAACTGTCATGGAAATATTTATAGAAAAGACAGAGGAAAATCATGTCACGGCGGTGTGAAAATGACTGAATTCGAGATGCCAGGTTAATACAGACCCTTTTGTGGGGTTTATCGAGAATCTCTAGATATATAGCAGGAGCACCGGACCAGATATGGCAGCAATGTTCAACGCACGGGCGAATAGTAGATTTATATGTAAGACAGATTCTAACGAAAAGATTGTCCAGCACAACACATTGAACAAACTTTCCTAGCAGCAGACCTCGTAACTGATACAATATTGTCATTTTACTTCATGACAGTAGAAAACTTGAGACATGTAAAAAGAAGAAAACAAAGATCGAACATAAAGTGTGGGGGAGAGTAAAAGTGAAGAGAGGCTTTGTGGGTAAAGAGGAAGAAGGAAAGAAAAAAGAATTTGAAAATGAAAAGACTAGAGAATATATCATAGAAAGAAAGAAAGAAAGATTGAAAGAAAAGAAAATCAAGAAAAAGAAAGTAACTTCAAATACCAAATTAACATAAAATGGTTTCGTTACATAACATCGAAATAGCCATGGTCATAAAAACGCCATAATACTCCCTACTTTTGCATACCACACTTTTTTACACGTCCACTTCTTTAATATTTAGTTTGGTTGTCTTCTCACTCCTCCCTCACTTCGTTAATTTACATATGTTTAATACGGCCCGTCAAAAATGTGTAAATTTTCTTTTCATTTTTGGGGGGAAGTAAAGTCTGATGATCCGCAGTCCTTTAAAAGGGCTGTTGTGAAACAATTTATTACATGGAACTTTAAAGTGGTCTGTTTTTATTTAAATTATTTGCTCTGGATTTACATTGAGCTCTCTGGATTTTATCCTCCTTAGGTTTACCCATACGGAATACCTAGTTTTTCATAAACTAACTATATATATATATATATATATATATATATATATATATATATATATATATATATATATATATATATGTATTGTCATCCACAAACAGATTGTTTCGCTGTATCACAGCTCATCAGTGTGTCTAGAAATCCGATTGCCTCAAGCCAGGATCGAAGCCCACTATATATATATATATATATATATATATATATATATATATATATATATATATATATTAGTTGAAATGGATTAAATCCGGAACATATTTTAATATATTTTCTGTTTATCCGTTATTTTTATCGATACAATTTATTTAAGTGAAAATGGGTAGACGGCCTTTTGAGGCTTCAATAGCTGTGCTAGCACGAAGTCACAGGTCATCGTGACGGAGGGTTTGAGCCCTACACAGATTGTTGATCACGCTAGATAACACCCAGGATCTGTAACTAAGGTCTGCTCAGCATAGATGCAGTGTAAACCACAAGTGGATAGGCTCCCTGCCCTAGTAGACGGGTATCCTCGAATACAAGTGGCCAGCTATTATTATTATTATTATTATTATTATTATTATTTTCAGCAAGTTCATAGCCTAATAATGAAAAAAAGCATTTATTTCATACAAAAATAATTATTTTTCACATAGTCAATCGAAGCACTTTATGAAGTACTAAAAATTAATAAAGTAAGAAAATGTTAATTATCAAATATTAATTATATAAATCGAATATTATACAAGGATAATTTCAGTGTGAGCCGACATGCTTTTTGATCCACACTCGTAGATTAACAGAGAGAGTGAGAGAGAGAGCGAGAGAGAGAGAGAGGAGAGAGATAGTAATGAGATGGCCATATGCCGAAAACAAAAAAAAAATTAAAATAGAAAATAAAAAAGAAATAAAAATAGGAGAAATAAATGTAAAAGAAAAGAAAACAAAATCAACACGAAGAAACAAAAGCCGGAATGTAAATGCAAAGGATTGCCGAAAAGCAACGTCCGTTCTTCAAATTCATGCTTCTGTTGATATTCAATTGTTTCTCTTTCTTTCCCGCCTCTTTTTTCCGCCATTTTGCTGTATTGAGTAGATGATGAGAATTCACTACGAAAGACATGCAACGCTGAGACTAATCTAGCTAGAGTAAACACTTTCGCTTCGTTGCAAGCTAGTTTGGTTAAAAAGGATATCGCTGATAATCTCTCAGTTGTCTAAACGTTATTAATTTTTATTCCTACTTGATATCTTTTTTCTTTTCATTTTTTTTACCAGTTATTTTTACTTTATTGAGGAGAAGTGACAAAGGAAGGAATAGGGTTCAGGATGACAGAAGATAGCGATTGACGTTGCATTTAAATTTTTGAAGATTGTAGTTGTCCGGGAAGCAAAAAAGCTGAGAAGTGCATGAAAAGAAACTATTAGAATAAAAGTGTCGGTTGCATCTAGCTAGTTCAACCCTAGTTGTCAATCTAGTAGCACGCTTAAATCCATGTAGTGTAGGCATCAGGAAGAAAAAGCTCATCGGAACAGTCGCCATGGAAATATTTGTACAAATGAGAGAGATAAGCCATGTATCGTCAGTGAGGAAGTGACTGAAATCGAGATGCCTGATCAGGATCGATTACATTACAGACCCTTCTTTGAATTTTGTCAAGAATCTTGAGATATACAGCAGTAGCACCAGACCAGATATGGCAGCAGTATTGAATGCACGGATAAATGATAAATGTGTAAAATGGATCTGACAAGAAAATTTTCTGCCACAACACAGTAAACCAACATTCCTGGCAGTAGAGGTAGCAATTGATTCAATATAGTTGTTCCACTTCATGCCAATGGAAAACATGAGAATACAAAGGCGTATAGTGTTGCTCTCTGGAGTTTAGCATCAGCCATACTGGTGGCAGGCAGAAAACGGTTCTCTTTGGTGATTAAATGAATGCGCTTTTATTTTGGAGGCGTTAAAATTTACAAGCCACTTTATGCCAGTGATTGAAGGTCATTTTCGTGAATAGTTGCCAGGTTTACTGTCTCGAGTCTGTCGGCCTTGCGACAAACATAAGTAAATGGTTATGTCAATTGCATAAACAGCGTAAGCCCAAGCATAGAGCTCTGGGACCTCCGCATTAGTATGAAATGATCTGAGAGCGTGCCCGTTCAAAACAACCTTAATTGTACGATTTGTTAGGAACGATTGGAATAAGCCAAGTATTCGTCCCGTGACACCGTAACTCTTGAACTTGCATAGAAGGCCAACATGCCAAACCCTGTCGACCGCCTAGAGCCACATCATCACCATTCTCATCTAAAACTTGATAGACAAATTCAATGATAGCATTTATATAGACAGAGAGGGGGAGAGAGAAACAATGTGGACACATAAATTAACACTGCATGGTAACTGATAGATAGATAGATAGATAGATAGATAGATAGATAGATAGATAGATAGATAGATAGATATGAACAGAATGAGATAGATATGAACAGAATGAGATAGATATGAACAGAATGAGATAGATATGAACAGAATGAGATAGATAGATAGATAGATAGATAGATAGATAGATAGATAGATAGATAGATATGGAAACACTGTCTGAGATGTATGAGATCAATTCTAATAGCATAAAGAATGATAAGAAAATATTATAAGAAATAAAAAAGAAGCTATAAAATGTTAAGAGCGGATATTAAATATTAGATATTAAATTTAGCAAAGAAATGATACCGGAATTCCCGTGTCGATAATAATTGATCTTAGAATTAAAATTTAATCTGATCACTGAAGCCAGACAAAATTAAAATTATCAACTGTCATATGAATTCAATAGAAGAGTATTTTTATCGAAAAAGTTTGTTTAAACGATACAAAAATGACCAGAAATAGGTTCTCCTATTTATTTGTTCTGGTGAAAATCCTTTGAAGATTATAAAGCAACCAAAAAATGAGGCGCTAATTTACTTGGATGAAATTATAAGAAACTAGTGGAGAAAGCTATTAAAGTTGTAAGGATTAAAAAGATAGATAGATAGATAGATAGATAGATAGATAGATAGATAGATAGATAGATAGAAATAATGCGATAGCTATGAAACGTTGAATCTGGTCAATACCTAGATGGATGACCGATTGAGAATACTAAGTGTTGTAAGCTTGGATGTGCAGGTGGTGTAATGAATTGGAAATCAGGGAGCCGAGTTCGAATTCTACTCGGGTTCTTTATATTCACTTATGCACAAATACCCTTGGGGAATCCACCCCCTCGTCCTGCCGCTATGGGTTAATTACTAGGATTTGTATCCCTAAATCATTATTATCTCCCCCACCATCAAATTCTTACAATCTGAAATATGTTCTGGTTTTTGTGATGTCAACGAATGTCACTTTTGTCACAGTTGTCACTTTTGTAATGCTCGTTATAGCAAAGAGTTTGTAATCACAGATACAACTATAGTACGCCGTCGAACAATACTGTTGTCAAAAGCCTTCGAATAATCTCGCACTAATAGTACTTGCTCGATAATACTCGCTCGACTAGTAACTCGTATAGTAACCCGTGTAGTGATCAGTATAGAGAAAGAAGATAGACTAGAAATAATGATCAATCTAGACGTCACGCGACTTCCTACTTATGCGTTTCCTCTATGGTCACGTGGTCTATTTAATTCAATAATGGGATCGCCTTTGTTTGTTCTCTGGTGATCTATGTTCAACATCAAGTGTCGGCAGCGATACTTTTTTCCTCTATAACAAGTAACCTGTAAATGGTTGATAAGTCATAAAAAAAAGAAATCCAAATTGTTTGCTTAGCTTTTGGTTGGCATCTTTCGTTATCCCAATGCATTTCCGTCCTCTGTTAAAACACATCTTACTTATATGCTGATGAACATTTTCGTTTAAATGTCCATGTTGAATTGTTTCTGTGCCTATTTATTGGGGGTGGGTTATAATCCCAAATCTTAAAATACCGAATGTCGAATTCCTGCAATTAAAAATCACGAAATTTGAAATACCTAATATATCAAAATTTCGAAAGATCAAAATTCCGAAATTTAAAATTCTGAAAGAATCTCGAAAAATAATCTTTTGGAGGAATTGAAAAAAATAAATTTTGGAAATACCTTTAAAGAAAAACTCCGTAAAAAACCTGCCATGCCACTTAGTGTGTAACAAACCACCCACATTCTCTCTGTATTCCATCGGTAAGAAATAATTTCTATTCGTGCAGCTTCTTCCCGTGGACCACTGCTTTGTGCAACCTACTCCCAAGAAGCTATTTCCCCGATCACTACAATCACCGGTTCAAGTCAAGGGTTAACAATTATCTTCCCCTTGTATTCGTACAAACTACTTCTAACTCAAGTGCCTTGTACACCGTGAACCTTACTGTAAAAAAAATGTGCGACCTTTTGTTATTTTTATAACTCATTTTTTATTTAAGCTGAATATATTTTCTTATAAATGTCAATTTTACAAATAGACAATTTAAGTTTCAAGTGTCAATGAAGGGTATATACCGTACTCGTGAGTTATAATAAATTTCGTCCAACTTGTTCTTCTCCTGATCATATCGACAAACAATAACCAAATGTATTCAAAATAATTGATAACTGACAAATACAAAATACATATTTATTGACAAATACATATTTATTGACAATTGATAACATGTAGGAATACAGAAGACGATTTGGTAAAATGATTACTCAAGTCATATGACGGGCGGTGACCGACGTCAGTTCGAGGGAAAGACGAACCGCGGTTGCTATGCAGTCAAAAAGAAGCAAGACATGTTTGTCCCCAGCAGGAAACCACGTGGTCCCAACAAAGAACACAAAAGACCCCACCAGCCAGGCGGATTTCCCTTTAGGAAATATTACAAGACTTTGTTTTCCTGTTCGCACTGTTATACACATACGTTTTATAGTTTCATTGTGTAATACAAATAGCGACAGGTAGATATATATTTGTATATAATATAGTGTATTATATAGTAGTATATAGAATCTCTTTGAGGATAACGGAACTCGCTATTCCTTTTTTTTTAGTCATCTTGCTACTTCCTTCCGTTGTATTAAGGTGTTAGCATATCATAGACAATAGTGCCTATAATGGGGAACTTAGAAATATTCTCTGTTTCTAAACACTCCCTTTACAGAGATTGAAAAAGTAAAATATTTAATGGTCACATTAGTCATTAGAACGATTTTCACACCTTTGACATCAAAGCAGCCAACATTATCTGCCGACATATTTTATAATTAAAAAAAATCATCTCACTGGGGAAAAGTATTTTTTCCTCTTCGCTTTTTTTATATCGTTTTATTTTGTTGTTGAAACTAGGATTTTTTAGTTATTTTTTTATTTATTTAGAATATATTTTCAACTGTCTTTGTTAAATTTTCATACTTGCTTTTTTTTTTACTGAGAAATACGACACAGAGGTTGATATTTTTGCTGATATTAGAAAATAGATATTCTTTCTTCGTACGTGACCCAAAGTCGTGATCAACACATTTCTGTCCCGCTGCATTCATAACTTCTGGTGCTAAAATACACACACACACACGTGGGCGCACAGGCATTGTGAAAGGATTGCTATGGGATACACTTTGCAGCAACGACGTGATAACCAAAGAATTCAGAGAACTTAAGGCGGAAAAAATGTTTCCTTTAAGAACAAAAGAATTAACAGAAATGATATTTTCTATTTTTCTGATGGCGTGATTTCGAGAGATGTGTGAAATGTACAGTGAGACCTAGGAAGCAGTATATAACAAGATAGATAGATAGATAGATAGATAGATAGATAGATAGATAGATAGATTTGCGTATCACCCCGTTCACACTCCTCCCCGGTCTTTTGAACAGGAGTAGACGTTTTTCCCTTGTTTTCTGTTTAGGATTGGGTTTCCGGATGTTTCTAAAGTTTGTATTTTTTTTTTTTTTCATTCCATTTCGTTCCTTAGAATGCAATGGGTTAGAGGAGTGATAGTGAAAGAGAATAAAACTGGGCAAAGAAGAGGATTCAGAGAAGGAAAAAAATGAACAAGGTTCAAAAAGATAGAAGATGGCGATTAATGTTGCATTTAAATTTTTAAATTTAAAAATTTTTTAAAGATTTTAGCTCTCAGGAAAGAAAAAAAAATGCAGAATGGATTTCCATAGGCGTGAAGTGCGAGAAAAGCAATTGTTGGAGTAGCAGTGGCGGCTGCATTTAGTTATTTCAACATTAAAACGGTGAGCCCTCTTTTACAACCTCATAGCACGCTTAAATTCATGCAGTCAGGGTACCAGGTGAAAAAAAGCTCAACAGAGAAGTTTCCATGAAAATATTTGTAGAAAATACAGACGGGAGCCACGTCACGTCAGTGAGAAAATGACTGAAGTTGAAATACCAAGTCAGGATCGATTACATTACAGATCTTTTCGATTTAGTCAAGAATCTCGAGATATAATGCAGGACCACCAATCCAGATATGGCGACAGTATTTAATGCCCGGATGAATGTTAGATTTATTAAAGTGCAAGATGGATTCTGACGAGAAACATTTTCTGGCATTTTCTTTCCTTACAGTAGACGAAGCAACTGATTCGATATAGTCAGTGGAAAATGTGAGGCCAAGAAAGCGAAGCATGTTGCACTCCTGGAGTTTAGCATCAGTCATGCTGATGGCAGCCAGAAAAGGTTCTCTGTTGTGATTAAATGAAAGCGGTTTTGTTTTGGAAACGTTAAAATTTGCAAGCCATTTCTTGCTCCAGTTAACCACTGATTGGAGTTTCTTTTCAAGAAAAGTTGTCTGATTTGCTTTGTCAGATCTGTCGAATTTACTAATGGGACGGAAGTGAATGGCGTGTCACCTGCATAAATACCTAGGTGGGAACTGATGACATCGGGAATAAAAGGGATAAAGATTAGAAAGAGAGTAGATCCCAAGATAAAGTGCTGTGGGATCCTTGCTTTCTTATGATTTGTTAGGAACTATATATTCATACTGTGACACTGTAGCTTGCTGAGAAGGCCCACATGCCAAACCCTGTCGAGCGCCGAGCTTCTCCATTCTTATCTAGAGCTTGGCATATCACTGATGGCAGTTAACACATCGGCGGCAGATGTGGCGAAACAGAAGCCATATTGTTTACTCGAAAGAAGGTCCTGCAAAATAAGATGCTTAACCACTTCCGCCTCGAGTACTTTGCCGAAAAGCGGTAAGAGGCTAATAGGGCGATAAATTGAAGGTGACAGTGGACTTCCAACAAGCAGCGAGTGTGAGCTATAATGCCTACATCACCAAAGACCGCTACCAACCTACTGATGATTTAGCACGGTGACCGCCAACCACTAGATAACTTATGGTCAGCAGTTTTTATGATGCCAATTACGAGTTTTCACATGCCGACTACGAGTTATCCCGTGCTTGGCATTTCAGACATATTTTCATCTGCGGATGCGAACAACGAATTTATTCGCAATCATGCTTTTAGTGTGAAAACAATATTAAGACTTCAGTTGAAGTTATAAATCAACTCATTAAAAAATTATTGCCTAAGTTGGCTATTATAAAGCTATTCCTTTTAAGTCAGATTTCGTAATTGGCTTTTGAGAGTCAACGTGTTAATTATACTTACATCACACCGAGTACGATTTTAAATATTAGGATAATATAAATATAACTAGAATGCTTAACAAATATTTAGAAAATTCAATTATATTTAATAAGCAAATTATTAGAACATTTCATTAGATTAACAACTTAGAAAAACAAAATTTTTACACACATGCTTAACTAAAACGGAAATACTTGATTACCAATATAATTCGTTTCAAAATTCGCATTAATATCTAATTTCCGATTATATAAAAAATATCTCAAACATATAACTGAACAAATTCAATTAAGCTTACATCATAAAATAAGTTCTTTTAAGGAAAATATGATTTATGAAAATTAATCCAATTTTAGAATCGAATCTCCTGAAGAGTCCTTATAATTCCACGAATTTCAGAAACAAAGTAAACATCTAATTTTATAAAATATTAGATCATTGCAAAAGTTTGTGTCAGATTACAAAATTAAAAACAAAATTTTACGTACTCGAAAAAAATATTTATTAGTTAAATACATAGATTCCATTGTTTTTAAGAACTGTCCCTCATCGTTCTACAAGCCTGTTGATGAAATTTCCGAAGAAACTTCGTATATTTGTTGGAAGAATGTTGTAAGATAGTTTTTCAACTTACTGTACAGAGTTATTTTTTTTGTTATTTAAATTGTTCTGTAGTGAGCGGAAGAAATGAAAATCCAAAAGATGCAAGTCTGGATAATATGTTGGGTGCTGAGGGGTTTCCATACGATTTAAACTTCTGTAAGGTTTGTTTTGCAACATGCAGTCTTATGTTGCCGTGATGGAAAATGACATCTTTTCAAGTTACCACAATGGGCCGTTTTTCTTGAATAGCTGCATTGGGATTGGGGAGTTGGTCGCAATATTTGTATGCAATTGTTTCGCTGGCTGGAAGAAGCTCAAACGGACTGAAACGTCTTCATTGGATGCATGCCCGCCTTATCCACGCGTTCTGCACCTTCACAAGCTCCGTTTGCGTCGAACGTTATCATAAACTGCTTTGATACAATCCTGCACCAAGACCTGAGGTAAAGGAAAGTTCTAAGAAAGTTATTGAATATATTATATAAAAGTTTTTTCTGTGTATGTAAGCGGTGCTCATAATGACAATCTTTTCTGTCTCTTACATGTCTGATACGCATCCTGAGCTTTTCATAATGCATTAATATTCATTTTAATTTTTCTTGTGCGCCAATTATTATTATTATTAACTCCATTATAATTATGCTAGTGCCCCCACTTTCCATAGTTAGCACTACCGTTACGCTCTGTCAATACTTCATAAATAATAAACTATTCCGTTTGACGTATCAGAGACGCTTCTTGCTTTCAATGAGAAAATGAAAAAAAGTCAGAAAGAAAAAATGAGAGCAGAGAAGATAGAATTGTTTAACGCCTGTTTCAGTGAAATGGAAAAAGTTGTCAGTTTCAGTTCTTTTCATTTGTGTACTTTATAAAAAATTTCATTAATGAAATATTTACAAGGAACATTTTCGGCTAATTATTATTATTATTATTATTATTATTATTATTATTATTATTATTATTATTATTACTATTATTATTATTATTATTATTATTGCTTTTGTTGTTCCTTAGTTAGTTATTTAGGGCGTATGTTGAACCCTGTTAGTATCTAATAAATAATGGACTATTCCGTTTTGATCGCGAATAAAGACTGAAAATACATTTCAGAGGCATTGTCTGCTTTCAGTGGGAAAAAGAAAGAATGAAAAAAACAGAAGAGGCAATAATCCGTTTAGGTTTTAACGTCTGCATTAGTGAAATGGAAAAACTTGTCAATTTTTTTTTCAATTGTACCCTCTTACTTCTTTAATCATACATTCATATTTATCATTGTTATTAAAATATTTGGTTAACGTTGTTAATCTGAAATAATTAATCTTATTATAGGGGAATTTCCACGGTTATTTTATAGTCATAGGACTCGCATCGAGGTTATGCATTCATTAAATATAATGACACATCTGAAAAGTCAAAAAGGAAAACTATTTTTATGTGTACTAATACTTATTATTATTATTATTTTATTTCCTTTGATTTCTGGTGTGTACATATTTCTTTCCGGGTTCCGCCCGGGGACCTAAGGTTAGAAATAGTATCATGACACTTTCCACTGCCCCCCACCCAAAAAAAATTACATAGACAAAGCCCTTCGTAAGATGTGGGGTGTACTCGTGAGGACAATTTTTTGTTTTTCTTTAAGGCATGGGCTTCCAGGAATCCCATCAATTAGTCTACTGGAATCTTTTCCAACCAATCCGAGGGCTCCAGCTACAACAGGGATTGTTTATGTTCCCATGTGCCACATTTTTGAGATTTGGCTGCAAAGATCAACTACTGATAATGATCCTGGAAAATTGCAGGAGATGATGTAGAAATCTTGGCGCAGCGCAGATTGATTATCGTAAAACCTTTGATAGTGTGCAACGCTCTTGGGTCCTTAAGACTTTGGAAATGTACAAAGTTTCCTCTGTGGTAGTAATTTTCCTTAAGCACAGCATGGGAATGCAGAACATCACACTATACCTAAATCACAGCAGAGGCACTGCCATCTCCAACCGTCTGAATATCTGACGCGTAATCATTCAAGGAGACTCCCTCTCTCTCCCCTTCTCTTCTATCTGTCCTTAATCCCCCTTAAACATGAACAACAGTAGCTATGGTTACAAACTAGACAAAAAATATTCAATCACCTACTCTACATGGATGATCTCAAACTCTTTGTCAAAAACTAAAATTAGTTGAAGGGCCTCCTCAATATTGTAAAATGTTTCAGTGATGACATAGGTATGGACTTCGGTTTAGATAAATGTGCAGAAGTAACATTGAAGAATAGGAGAATTATAGAAGCACCCACAATAGATTTAGACTTTGTCACAAAGATTAGGGTACTGAAACAAGATGACGCCTATAAGAACCTAGGAATTATCGAAGGAGATGCTATACAACATACCTAAATGAAGGAGAAGGTAAGAAAGGAGTACTACAGGCGTGTGCGTCTGCTACTAAATACCGAGATGAACTCAACAGAATATCAGCCATAAACACTTTGGCTGTCCCTGTGGTGCAATACAGCTTTAACATCCTTAATTGGACCATAGCTGACATTAAGCGAATGAACTCCAAAACGAGAAAGCTTCTCACTTGCTACCGCAAGTATCATCCCAAAGCTGATGTGAATCGTCTGAATACGCTCAGATCCGAAGGCGGCAGAGGATTAGTCCAACTAGAACTGTCTTTCAAAACTATAACAATTGGGCTTCAAAGATACCTGGAAACTACAGAAAACTGGATGATGATATGTGTCAAAGTGTCTTTATTCCGTAATAAAAGAAGCCAACAAGTTCAAAATGGAGTTTCAAATGGATGCAGAAATACAAGTAAAGCACAATACACCGACTGAAGCTGCAAAATACATAAAAAAGAAAGCAAAGACAAATGCAACCGACCAGATACAGAAACAATGGCAAGATAAACCGCTTCATGGCTAATACTCTGCCCGTACCAAACAAGCTGATGTAGACAAAACCCGTACCCATCAGTGGCTACGTAGTGCAGGGTTGAAAGCGGAAACTGAAGGTTTTATCCTTGCTGCGCAAGACCAATGCTTGTTAAATAGAAATTAGCAAGCACAAACACTAAAATATTGTGTTAGCCCAAATTATTTTATTTTGACGATAGAACCTGCCCCGTTTTTCGTATCGTCTTGTTCCCTGTGCCTCGTATCGTATTATTATTATTATTATTATTATTATTATTATTATTATTATTATTATTTATTTATTTATTTATTTATTATTTATTTATCATTTATTATTATTATTATTATTATTATTATTATTATTATTATTATTATTATACTTCCATTGATTTCTGGTACGTACACATTTCTTTCCGCGTAACGCCCAGAGACCTAAAGTAAGAAATGGCATCGTGACATGTTCCACGGACCAATTTAAAAAAATATTTTACATAGAAAAATTGTGTGGGCTGTACTCGTGAGAACAATTTTTTTTTTGCATTTCATTAAGGCATCGGCTTCCAAGAATCCCTTCAATTAGTCTACTGAAATCTTTTCCAAACAATTCAAGGTCTCCAACTACAACAACGATTGTTGATGTTCCCATGTGCCATTTTTTATTTTTTAAATTTCGATTTCAAGATCCTTGTATTTTCATAGATTTTTGAAGATCTTCAAAGATACATTGCAGTCTGCAGGAACTGACATATAAATAAGGAGGCAGTCTATAATGACAATGTCTGGGCGATTTGCTTTCATTGTTCTGTGTGTATTGCATAGTCCCATAAAATTGTAACAGGTCCTATCTCCGTAACCGGATCTGGGTGATGTCCTTCCCGTAGAAGTTGCAGATATTGGCCAACTCAATCATGCCGCGTTTTATATTCAGTGGGTGCCAATACCTTGCAACCTGATACAAGATGATCAATTGTATCTGGATATTTATCACAGAATCTGCCTTTGGGGCTAACACAATAATTTAATAATTTATTATTATTTACACTATTTAGATTATTCGGACTATTGTCCTTATCTTTGTTGCCATTTTTATCACAACGTTTCGGCCGTTGTACGCTCCGACCGTCTTCAGGTGGCTGGAATGTCGAACGTAACCCTTTATTTCGTTCGCTGGGGTGGACTGTTCTAGTTCCACGTGCCATGTCTAATGGATGTCAGTTATAAGTTACCTCCTGTTAATTCACCTCTCCAAGTTCTCCACTGCCTTAAGCAGGTATTGAACTCACAACTCTTTGGGTCCTGTCACTGGATCTAACCAACGTCTTTCTCCACTATGCCATGTGTCCTTAAAGACACATTATTATTATTATTATTATTATTATTATTATTATTATTATTATTATTATTATTAAATAAGAGAACATGAATCCGACAAGTGATGCTGGGGTACAAATAAGCAAAACTAATATTCCTTTCATGACAGCCAGTTTGATAAATGTATACCAGCGTGCATCTCAGGCAAATGTGCGTGATAAATGCAGCGCATAACCTTGCCAGTGGATCCCACTTAGAAACACTTACAAGCTGGGTAACATATTTCGCTCAAATGCTCCTCCGATTGTGAGTGTACCAAAGTATTTAGGTTACTCTTAAGCCACCTAGGCGTTGTCAATGTTCTACCTAAAACAACAACTTTATTGACACCCGGCCATTATGTTCATGAACAGATATGCCACTGCATCAGTCACTTGGAGACACGCCCAACTGGTTAGATTCAGGAAACTGACAAAGAAATATATGCGTATGGGATATTTAATTTAGCTCATCTTACTTCACTAAGATAAAATACGTACATATTAACCCCTCCAATCAATTAAGATCAGAAGCCATGAGAAGTATTATTATTATTATTATTATTATTATTAAAAGAGAAAGAGAGAGAGAGCAGCAGCACACCGACAAAATGCTGTTGAGTTCACATATACGAAGCCCAGTATACCTATAATGATATCACGTTTGTAAAGACTATAAAAGGCACATGCATCACGGCCAAATGTTTGCGATATGATGACAGATATTCATAGATATTTACTGTAATCCATCTTAATTCTCCAAGACAAAGCATGTGTATGCTACCACCTCCAATCAGTTATGTTCAGATACACTTGGTGTATTATTCTTATTCTTATTCTTCTTATTATTATTTCCTTTGATTTCTGTTGTATACACATTTACTTCCGGGTCTCAACTAAGGTTAGAAATGGCATCATGACATTTTCCAGTGATCATTTTTGTAAAAACAAGAAAACAAAAAAAAAAAAAAAACTAAGACAATAGACATTTTACATAGATAATGTGTGAGCTGTACTTGTGAGTACAATTCTTTGTATTTCTTTAAGGCATGAGCTATCAGGAATCCCTTCAATGAGTTTATCGGAACCTTTCCAAATCAATCCGAAGGCTTCAACTACAACCGGAATCATCGATGTCATATTTTTTTTTTATATTTCCACTTCAAGATCTTTGTATTTTGATAGTTTTTGAAAATTTCAAAGATGCAATGCAGTCTACAGGAACTGCCATGTCAATAAGAAAAGCACATTCTGTTTTTTGGTCTTTGATCACAATGATTGGGCGATTAGCTTTGATTGTTCTCTCTGTGTGTATTGTAAAGTCCCATAAAATCCTTATTCTGTAACTGGGTCTAGGTGCAGTTCATACTAGTTTCTTATAGTTTCCTTCCAGTAAAATTTACTTATTTTCCAGTACAAATATTGTCCCACTTTATCAAGCCGAATTTTATATTCACTGGGCTCTAAAACAGTGCAACCTGATACAAGATGGCCAAATGTTTCTGGTGATTTATCACAGAATCTGCATTTTATGTTAACACAATTTTTCAGTATGTGTGCTTGGTAATTTCTAGTTAGCAGCCATTGGTCATGTCCAACAAGAATAAAACATGATCATCATCATCATTATTATTATTATTATTATTATTATTTCCTTTGATTTCTCGTGTATACTCATTTCTTTCTGGGTCCCAACAAAAGAGCTAAGGTCAGAAATGGCATCATGACATTTTCCACTGAACATTTTTTGAAGAAAAAGAAGATCACACATATTTTACATAAATAAACCCCTAAGTTGTGGGCTGTACTTGTGAGAACAATTATTTTCCTTAAGGAATGAGCTACCGGGAACTCCTTCAATGAATCTATTAGAATCTTTTCCAATCAATCGGAGGGCTGCAACTACAACTGGAGCTGTTGATGTCATCATGTACCATATTTTTGAGATTTTGATTTGAAATTCCTTGTATTTTGATAGTTTTTTGAAGATCTTCAAGGATGCATCACAATCTGCAGGAACCGTTTTGTCAGGCATATTTTGTCTTTGCAGTCTCCGATCTCGATATCTGGACGATTACCTTTGATTGTTCTGTCTGTGTTTATTGTAAAGTTCTATATATTTTTTACAGGTCCTATCTCCATAAATGGTTCTGGATGGTGTTCGTACCAATTTTTTGTAGTTTCCTTTTCGTAAAACTTATTATTAAAATCATTATTATCAGTGCTGTTGGAATAAAAGATTTTTTTTATCTGTGACATTATAAGCTATTTGTCATAAGTTCCTAATTCATCAATTCTCACCTGTTTATGTTCAGTATTTTTTTATTTTCCGTTAAAGTCCAATGATAAATGCTTTCGCATATCCGCTTTGTTTACAAAACAAGAGATATATTCAAAGATGAAAATGTGTTTTATTTCAAATTCATTTCCTACGTTTTGATTCAGAAAATATGTTAATCCTTTTCATTGTTGCTGGGTTTAATTCCGATGCATGCACCAAATATAAATTGGCTTTTATTATGGTATTTTGTATGCCGGGGAAAAAGGAGGAAAAGTTAATAATGAATCAATTGATGTAATTGTAAGAAAGAATACGAAAGGTGCAATCCAAAAAATATATATATAACGGGAAAGGAGCGGGAAATGTAATAGAGAAAGAAAGAAATAGAAAAAATGAAGAAGGTGAGATGAGTCAGTGAAAAGAGAGAAGGCAAGCGAGAAAATGCTGTTCTTCTTTTCGCTTGCTTTCTCTCTTTTGAAAGAAGGAAAATTAGCTAGTCAAGAGATGGAAGGAAAGAGAGAAAAGTAGAAGGGAAGTGAGAGGATGAAGAAAGAAGGAAAAGATTTACAAGGGAAGAAGCATAAAGTAATCAAGAAAAGCCGTATGGTGTCTCATGGGGAAGAAAAAGATATAGAAACATAGGTTAAGGAGGAAAAGTAACGAAAAAGAAAGGAAATTAGAATGAAGAAATAGGAGAAGAGAATGAAGAAATAAAGTAAGAAAATGCAACAGATATTTGACAATAACTCTCTCTATTCATCTTCATCCGCTTTTTCCACGCGGAGAACGAGGATTTAAGTTTGAATTAGAAACGATCGAAAACAAAAACGCCATATTTTAATTAATCGCGATTGAAGCAGAAAGAATGAAAAATGAAGAAGTTATATTAAAGATATGAAAATATGAAGGGACGAGATTGTGCGAGAGTCCACGAGAAAATTTCAAGCTTCACAGATGGAGAAGTTGTTAATTACAATAGAAATATTCCGAAACAGAATGTAAAAGACAAAGGCATATAAAGAAGAGTAAAGAAGACAGATGGGACCCGAATAAAGTTTAAAGAATAACTGAAAACTAATGCAGAAGTTGATAACTGTCAGATGAAGAGTAAAAGGCAGATTATATATCGAGAGAAATAAAAAGGAATAATGCGATATGACAAGAGGATAAGAGTTAGTCAAAGAATCATGAGAATATGGAAGAGTAAGCGGGAAAGAGAGATACACACGCAAAAGAAAGCGATATTAATATTTCGATAAAGAAAGGTTACGAATGACTTATTCAAAGAAAGACAAAATGATGAATAAGAAAGAAAGAAAGAAAGAAAGAAAGAAAGAAAGAAAGAAAGAAACTGAAAAAACGAAACAATCCTAAAATGCATAGAATAAGGAGATGGACAGAGAAAAAAAGGAAAATGAAATGAATAAAGCAATAAGGATACAAAGAATAAATGGATAAAAGAAAGAAAAAGAAATAGAAGACAAAAGAAACAATCAGGGAAAGAAAGAAAGAAAGAAAGAAAGAAAGAAAGAAAGAAAGAAAGAAAGAAAGAAAGAAAGAAATCAAACCGTTTGTGGTATTGATGTTATTAACGGAAAAGTTAATTTAAGAAAGAAAGAAAGAAAGAAAGAAAGAAAGAAAGAAAGAAAGAAAGAAAGAAAGAAATCAAACCGTTTGTGGTATTGATGTTATTAACGGAAAAGTTAATTTAAGAAAGAAAGAAAGAAAGAAAGAAAGAAAGAAAGAAAGAAAGAAAGAAAGAAAGAAAGAAAGAAAGGAAATAAATCCACCAAACCATTTATGGAACTGATGTTAACGGATGATAAGCTAATCTAAGAAAGAAAGAAAGAAAGAAAGAAAGAAAGAAAGAAAGAAAGAAAGAAAGAAAGAAAGAAATCAAACCATTTATGGTACTGATGTTAAGCTAATCTAAGAAAGAAAGAATGAAATCAAACCGTTTGTGGTATCGATATTATTAACGGAAAAAGAAGATAAGTTAATTCAAGAAAGAAAGAAAGAAAGAAAGAAAGAAAGAATTAGATAAAAGAACACAGAAAGAAATGAATAAAGAAAAGGCAGAGAAGTTAAGGGAAAAATCTATGTCTTTCTTCAGACATAGATTTTAACATAGAAAAATCAGAAATCTCGCTATCCGATCAACGCAGATTACCGGATCAGCTTATTTCAGCATTTAAATCTCTTCTCCAAACCTGAATTTAGCTAAGAACCAAGATTAAAACAATTGAAATTATATAGTTTAGTTTCATATATAAAATACATCCACATTTCAAATACTTTTATGAATGCTTGCGTGAATGTATGTATGAGTTTGTCTTTCTTTTTTCTTTTCTTTTTTTTAAATAAATCGAAGCCGAAATAAACTCAAAGAACTATCGGAAATAAGCGACTGGAAAAAGCGACAGATTAAAGGAATCGAAAACAATGCAAGAAACAAAAAGAGAAAAGAAATGAGCGCTTAACATCTTTGATAAATCGTTGTTCGTTATCCGTTCATTATTTTCATTATCGTGATTATCTTTATTCTCGTCGATAATGTCAATATTTCAATTTGATTTTATGTTCTTTTTTTTTTCTATTTCCTTTGCTACTTAAGAGATTTAAAGATTATCGTTTGCTGTTGTTATTTTTTGCTTGCTACCATATTTATATCATTATTTACTTTGTTCTCTTCAAAGATGTCCTTCTATTCAAGATCCGAGAGAGAAACATGAATGATTTTAGGGATCCGGCTTACGACGCCCGATTCATTTCTATTCATTAAAATGTTATTTTGTCATTAGGGTAAGATCGTCTAATTATTTTGCCAGCCACCAATCATTCGATGCCTGTTCCGTGATTTGGGGTTTATTGCTTCGAAATTGTTCATCCGCTTATTATTATTATTGAATAATAATTTCCATTGTTACTGGGATACAAATGCCAAGTGATGTATGTACAAAAATGTACGAATCCCAATACACTCATCATGAAACACAGTTTGATACATGAGTACTAAGCACATGCCTCTCAGCCAAATTTTTGCAATATATTGACTGGTCTGATAAAAACAGCGCAGTTTTGAAGCCAATGAGAAAAATCTTCAGACCAGTTCACTTGTCAATTCAGGCCAATTGAATGTGTTCCCAAGCATCTAAATGTAACTCTTAATGTAATATAACGGTTAGGGAGGAGGTTGAAGCACTTGAATCAATCTTAACCAACCTAGTAAAACGATTGGAAAAATTGGATTTTTTGAGGAAGTATTAAATAATCGATTCGTAATTCGCTCTAGCTAAAAAAAAAATCTATGTCCACTACTACTCCACTCATGAAAATAAATGCCTAGTCCATCATCCAATAGGTTTTTTATACAACTAATTATGGTCAGGTAATTGATAAGCAAATTTGAATAGGATATTTAATATAGGACATCTTTATTCACCAAGACAAAATAATAAATGTTAACACTTCCAATCAATTAAAATTAGAAGCCACGTGTGCCGCCAAGCCTGGAGTAGTGTCATGGCATTTATTATTATTATTATTATTATTATTAGTTATAACAAATTTAGTATAGGAGATAAGGAAATTGAACATAGAAGAGGTTCCGCTGGAGGTAGTTTCGTCCCCAAATGCAAATTGCTATAAAAACCAAAACACCAACATGAAAACTAAAGTCAAATTCTTAAATAGCCTCATCAGATCGAGGCTTTCATATGGATGCCACGCATGACGTCAAACCCCTTTCAGAAATATCTAACCTATCAGTTGTCTACAACCGCTTTCTACGATCAGTTGTTAAAAATGACTTTCAGAGAGCATGTAGGTTTTAGCGAATCTTGTAGACTGGCGCTACAAAATCACAGACAAAGAACTGTACCAAATAACAGAAATAACATTATTTGAGGACTTTCAACAGCAGCAACTGCTAAAATAGATAGCACTGAAAGAGAAAATAAGAGCATAATCAAGATGCTGATGTCCCACACTAGTCCAAACAATTAGTTTGGGAAAAAAACATCTATACTGGGAAGAATGATAAAAACTACTGAAACTGAAAAACCTATTTTCCTGTAAAATTATTTTAAGAGAATTTTTTTTAATAAATTTCAAACGACAGCAGTACTGGCTGCTCGGTGAATGAATGCTGAATGTTTCCTGATAAGAAAACGGCTAATAATAACATATTATTATTATTATTATTATTATTATTACTATTATTATTATTATTATATTTCCTTTGATTTCTGGTGTGTATACATTTCTTTCCGGGTCCCACCTAGAGGCCTAAGGTAAGAAATGGCATCATGACATTTTGCACTGCAAAAAAAAATTTTAAAAAATCATTTTACATAGATAAAGCCCTTCGTAAGGTGTGGGCTGTACTCGTGAGAACATTTTTTGTATTTCTCTAAGGCATGGGCTTCCATGAATCCCTTCAATGAGTCTACTGGAATCTTTTCCAACCAATCAGAGGGCACCAACTATAACAGGGATTGTTGATGTTCCCATGTGCCTCATATTTTTAAATTTCGATTTCAAGATCCTTGTATTTTCATAGATTTTTGAAGATCTTCAAAGATACGTTGCAGTCTGCAGGGACTGCCATATCAATAAGGAGGTTTTTTTGTTTTTTTTTGCGGTCTCTAATAACAATGTCTGAGTAGTTAACTTTGATTGTTCCATCTGTGTGTATTGTGTAGTCCCATAAAATTGTAACAGGTGAACGGATCTGGGTGGTGTTCATACCAATTTCCTTCAGTTTCCTCCCCGTAGAAGTTAGAGATTTTTCAGTGCAGATATTGGCTAACTCAGTCATGCCGCGTTTTATATTCAGTGGGTGCCAAAACCGTGCAACTTGATACAAGATAATCAGTTGTTTGTATACAGTGGGTGCCTATACCGTAAAACATGATACAAGAAGATCAATTATTATTATTATTATTATTATTATTATTATTATTATTATTATTATTATCATTTTTATTTTCTTTGATTTCTGGCGTTTGCACATTTCTTTCCGGGTCCCGCCCAGGGACCTAAGGTTAGAAATGGCGTCATGACACTTTCCACTGACAAAAAAAAAAAATGAAAAAAAAAAGATTACATAGATAAAGCCCTTCGTAAGGTGTGGGCTGTACTTGTCAGAACAATTTTCTGTATCTCCTTGAGGCATGGACTTCCAGGTATCCCTTCAATTAGTCTACTGGAATCTTTTCCAACAAGTCCTAGGGCTCCAACTACAACAGGGATTGTTGATGTTCCCATATGCCACATTTTCGCGATTATTATTATTATTATTATTATTATTATTATTATTATTATTACATTTTCATATTCACATTAGATAAGTTATCGTTGGGTATTGAATGACATCATGTCTTCTTAGATCTCTAGTAAATATACCAACCGTTACCGGCACTTCTGTTATTATAGTCTGGGTTGTTTCAATTATTCCTCGGAATATCAAGTTTTTCCAATTGTTTTACTAGGTTCGTTAAGATTGTTTCCAGTTCTCCACATCCCCCTTAATCGTTATATTGGATTGTTTTTTTTTTCTTCTATTGTCTCTCTTATTCTGAGTATTTTCCTTAAGACATTTTCCTTGCTTACACTCTCCGCCCATGATAGTCTCACGTGGCTTATGTACTTGAGTTTTTTTTTTTCTGTGTTTTCATTTATTTTCTATTGTTAATCAATTAAATGAATGATCAAAAAATCCTACTAAAAAAAAGTCCGACCCAAAGAGTTATGAGTTAAGGTAGTGGAGAACTTGGAAAGGTGAATTAACAGGAGATAACTGATAACTGACATCCATTAGACATGGCACGTGGAACTAGAACAGTCCAACCCAGCGAGCGAAATAAAGGGTTCAGTTCGACATTCCAACCACCTGAAGAAGCCAGGAGCGTGCAGTGGCCAGAGAGTACAACGGCCGGAACATTGTGATAAATATGGCAACAAAGATAAGGACAATAGTCCGAATAATGTAAATAGTGTACATAATACTTCATCTCAAAAATATAGACAAAAATATTTATGCTAGTACAGATGAAGATAAAAGACAAAATTATTTTCGCTGGGACATGTTTGGATGTAAAATTTACAAAAACTGGCACACTGTTGCGGGTTTTCTTTTCTAGGGAAGAAATTTTCATTCTGTCGCATATAAGCATGTAAAATCCTCTGGACTCAAATGTAATAAATAACTTCATAATCATCTTTAAACACCCCTAATAATCTACTACAACCAATCAGACCGCCTTAATTGATGAGTCTGTTTTAGTTTTATGCCATCTTCGCCTGCACCCCCCTCCCCAATAAAAAATAAACGAAGACGTGGCTCGGTGGACCACGATTCTCTGCTTGTCCTCCTCAAGCTGCTTTCCAGTTTCTTTCTAAACACATGCGAGTCCAAAAAACGTCTTGATCGAATACAGGTTGCCATGCGAGTCTCCTCCATTCACTCTAACGGAAACCGCAGCGGGTCACGTTCCGCGTTCCACGCCTCACCTCAATCAATACAGACGACTATTTGCAACCGGGTTTTTCGCGTGCTGTCAGATTGGTGGGAACCGAGCACATAATGTACGCAGGTTAGTTTGGGGATTTTTGTTTAGGAAGAGCGATAAAAGGATGGTGGATAGGATTTGCGGTTTCTTGATTGCGTGTTCTTAATATAAGAGTTTAGATTTTCCAGGAGAAAAGTTAAGAAAGTGAAAGAGAAAGAATGAAGATATCTTCGTGCATCTGTTAGGAATAATAATAATAATAATAATAATGGCTTCACTGATGTCATCTAAAATGAGTAATGACTTATTCACTCATTATGTATATAGTAATAGATAATATATACTAGGCGAATATGATATATAAATATCTATATATCAAAAAAGTTATGTAATTGAATGACAAAAAGGAAAAATTCTGTGTAACGCATTTTGCACTCTGGAAGAACTTCATCAGACGGACTAATATTCTTATTTATTGTATATATATATATATATATATATATATATATATATATATATATATATATATATATATATATATATATATAATAGGTGACCGTGTTTAGAACATTCGTTTTTCTGATCATGAAACACTGATTCGAATCTCACTATGGTCGATTTGTGAGGAAAGTGACTTCTTGATGCTATCGATCTAGAGTCTGAAAACTATTCCACAGGTTGACCCGAGCCATGTGAGTGAAACTGCGTAGAGGGTACCCTTTGGGAGCCGTCGATGATTGTCCTAGCACGAAAAGCCACCTAACACCCCAGATTGCAATCCCCTTGATTATTATATGTTGGATGCAGTTGAACGAGAGACCAACAAAACTCCTTGCAACACCAAAGATGAACTGAAGGCAAGGATTATGGCACCATTCATCAACTTAAACAAGGTGACCATCCAGAAGAGATGCAGGAGATCCTGAAGTCGTCTAGAGGCCTATTCTATTAAATAAATTAATCTTTAATATTTCAAGATATTCTTGTGTCATTTTGGTAAATATATCTTTTAAAATGAAGTGTCAGTATTATTTTCATTTTTACGCAATTTAGACGACAATTTATTCATCACCCCATATAGTGTATATTCCTTTTTTTATTTTGTTTTATATAAAGTCTCCTATTGATTTAAAAGTAGTTAATAAATTTTATGTTAAACTTAGATAAATTATTTTTAGTTGTGATACAGTTTGTACATATTCTAATGTGCCTAGTTTTATTAGGTTTGTTTATACTGTATAAGAGAATCTGATAATTTTTTCGGATTTTGGAAATTATTTCATAAATTTATGAGATCATTTTTATTAGAAGATTTACTATAGATACTTACTTTTAGGTGCTCCCCCAGTCTCTATCCTTGGACTTGTTAATTTCCAAACTAGGTATTTATGCTGATGACACATCTATTTGCTCTTGTCTTAGTAAAAAGTCAGACAGGTCCAACAAAGTAGAACTGGTAGCTGTTCTCGAAAATTATCAATTGTTAACTAGGACAAGGAATGGCTTGTTAATTTTAAAACATCAAAAACAAAAATGCTTTCATTTAATCATCATAGAGAAATTTTTCTGACTGCTACCAGAATGGCTGATGCTAACCACAAAGAGATAAACTCTTTGCGCTTTCTTCGGCTTATGTTTCCCACTGGCATGAAATGAAGTGAGTATATTGAATCAATTGCGAGGTCTGCTGCTCGTAAAGTTAATTCATTGTGTCATGCTAGATAATTTTTTTACGTCCCCAATATGTAGTTCACAGCTTGCGTTACCTCTTTTGTTGACAACCATATATTCTGTCTTTTGTAAGTTAATAGTTCTTCCTTCTTGTTTTCCTTTGATACCTTACCCATTAATTCTTTCAGTTTTATTCTGAGCTTGCTATCAAGACATTGATAAAATTAACTACATCCAGCAGCAAGATTGGAGGTTTTGTCCAGTGTGGAACCGCCTCTTAATTGCTGCACTGTGACCCGGAGTAGTAGCACCTGTTAGGATCCTAGATATGGGCAAATAGTGAACCCCCCCCCCAAAAAAAACACTATGGAAGTATAAGAATGCACATTTATAGTAAAATGACCAGCAATATATTTTATCTGTAGTTGAATGCATAAAATTGCACTAAAAATAGTTAAATTTCGGCATTAAATAACCCATAATGGTTGATATGCCACTAAACAAAATCAACCAAACAGCCAACATGAAAAACTCTTCCATGACATTAACTCATATAATATCCGACACTTAAAGAAATCAAACGGCATTACAAAATATAACATATCACCCCCTCTAGTAATTACGTCCACACAAACATGTATATGGACAAAAGCTGAGTATCATCTACCATGTAGTCAGCTGCGAAAGCAGAATAACATATCTTATTTTTATTACTCCCAAGAAAATTAAATTTCGACATTAAATGATTAATAAGGAGTAGATATGCCGTTAAACAAAATTATATTGTCGCATTCATATTAATAACGTCAAATTCACAGCATACGTCTTTTATTCATATAAATTAATTGACCTATTTCAATGATCAAACGTCCTGGGTATGACGATAAACTACATCCGGCAGCAAGACCTCTGATCCGGAGGTTTTTAGGGGCGTGGAACTATCTCTTAATTGCTGTTGTTCCCAGGTCAACCCTGAACCGGGGTGATAGCATCTGTTAGGGTCCCAGCTATGGGCAAATAATTAATCCCAAAACTGGAGTCAAAACACTATAAAAGTATAGCAAAATACCAGCAATATATTATTTTTAAAAAAATGAAATATTATCTGCAATAAATTTTTGAAAAAAAATTGCTAGCAATACATTTGACGCTCGACAAAAATCCTCTTCAAACAGATTTCTTACAAAGAATGCATATTCTATTCATACGAACCTATCCTTAAAATTTTGTCGGCACTAAATAACCCATTGAGTTTGATATGCCATGAAACAAAATAAACCGAACAAATCAATGATGAAATAATATTATCTAGCGATCCATGGCTTTGAGCTACGATGCTGGTAGACCTTATATTTCATAATAAAAGAACAATTTCAATTTAGATTCTTTGATTTCTTCGTGAAAGTTTTCATCTTTGATGGAGCATCTGATTCATGAAACGGGACAAAATATAGGTTAACAATGACAAACCCGAAGAATGTACTACGTGGATAAAAGCAAAACTAAGGACTTATTTAACTGAAATAGATTGTTAGCGCTAGATCGAAAAAGATAGATAGATAGATAGATAGATAGATAGATAGATAGATAGATAGATAGATAGATAGATAGATTAACAAAGAGTGAGAGAGAAAGAAAGATAGGTAGACGAATTGACTAAGATAGGTTGATATGAACACACTAAAATAGAATAGGGTGTGCGTTGGGGAGAGAGATGAACAAAGATAGAAAGAGAAAGAGAGAAAGAATGTGAGGGAGGTGGATACACTAAGATAAATAGAGAGATATATGAACAGACTAAGATAGAAAAAGACAGATGAATAGATAGACAAATATGAACAGACTAAGATAGATAGATAGATAGATGAGACAAAAATAGGAAGATATGAATAGATTGAAAGAGTGCGGTAGAGAGATACGAACTAAGATAGAGAGTGAGGGAGAGAAAGCGCGAGAGAAAGAGAGAGATATGAATAGATTAAATAGAGAGAGATATGAATAAAGTAAGATAAAGTGAGAGACAGATAAATGAATAGACAGATATGAACAGACTAAGATAGATAGATAGATAGATAGATAGATAGATAGATAGATAGATAAAATAGAACTTGTTGACCGCTATAAACATCCTAAGAGTTATGGTAAACGTTAGGTAGAAATAGACTATAAAGGGGAAAGCTAAACTGACTAGATACAGATTCCAGCTAACTGCAATAGGTGACTAGATTTCTAGCTAGAAAGAAAGAAAGAAAAAAGAAAGAAAGAAAAAAGAAAGAAAAAAGAAAGAAAGAAAATATAACTTAAGACTTGTTTTTGGTGCTAGTTTTCTGTTGATTTTGAAAGAGTCCCTGAGAACGAAATTTTAGTTCCAAACTGGGACTTCGGAATTTACAAGTACATTAATGATAGACTCTAAGTACGAAGACTATATTGCCACAATTTTTCAAACGGTAAAGAGCTCCGTCCCCTGAAAATCGACACTTGAACTTTTGGTTCTAGCCTAGACTCGAACATCCAGACGCCGGACGAATACCTGCAATTCTATCAAACACCAGGCAATCCCATCAATGGTTATGCAGAGATTGACATAAAATCGGCCAAGCCCTGGCAATGTATTGAACGGATTTAGAAATTCTTGGTGCTAAGCGGCGACGCAGCACGTCGTTGTGTTGGTACCCGACGGTCTACAAAGAAAGCAAGCCGAGTTGACTTAAGACGTTCTGTCGTTCTGACAATTCCTGAAGGGAGAGGATAAGGAAGACGATTTGGAATCTATTTTCATCTGCAGCCTAAGAAGATTACTCGACTTCCAGTGCACGTGACTATCTTCTATTTTCTACTTCGCGCCAATTTTCAAACGACACTCTTGTCTCTCATAGATTTGCATCCAAAATTTCCACGTACTTTTGCGTGTAGCATGTTGGACAAATTATTTTTTTTAGATGACAATTCAGTTGATTTCCATATCTCCCTATTTGCATGCTGGGAAATATATCTCTCTGTACACACACACACACACACACACACACATATATATATATATATATATATATATATATATATATATATGTATTTATGTATGTATGTATGAGAGAGAGAGAACGATAATAGCGCACACTGACTGCTGATGGCAATAAAACAGTGCTAGATGTAAAATAACAAAGCTAAAATTGATACTAATAATAAATATATATTTGTACTTCATCTTATAATTCAAATCTGAGTTCCATGCACCTGACAATCGTCATACACAAATTGAAAAATTCTCTCTCTCTCTCTCTATATATATATATATATAGATAGATAGATAGATAGATAGATAGATAGATAGATAGATAGATAGATCAACTAGCGTCTTACAAAAGACCAAAATCATATATCAATTTAAATTGTCCTTTTGGGAGATTGCATCTCTGATAAAAATGTTAATACGTATGTTGGTTTTACAACACCGACGATGACGAGAAGGCTTACTTGAACGATCATGGTTCACTTGAACAATTATGGTTCAATCTCAAAACATTTAAAGGAACACTTATGTCCACATTCACAGTTTAAACAGATATTAGTCAAAAAATGCATGATAATAATAAGCAAAAACTTAAAATTCTGGAAGCCCTTCATATAAGAGAATGGCGACCAAAAATAAAGTGAACTACAAGTATAGAAACAACGTTCTTAAATGTTTGGAGCAGTAAAATGTTATATAAAAAATACTAAATTAAAAAAAAATTAAAAAACTTTTTTAAAAATTACATAAGTTACCTCCCTTGCATAGAGGTAACAATAGTTCGAATTTACAGTGTTAATGCATAACACATCCATAGATATACAACCCCTGAAGATGGTCCCAAATTTGATTGAAAGTACTGGAAAAAATAAAAAATTATTTGAAAGAAAATTTTGTAATTTTTCTTATTTTTTTACAGCCAAGAAATAAATTATTGGACTTGAAAAGATTAAAACTGAAATAAATAGACATAATACGTCTAATTTTTTTTAACCAAATCAAGGCAAATGCAAGGGAGACATTTACTGTTTTTAAAGCTTTCTCTCGGAGATGACGTCTTACTGTGCTTGAGCCGCATTCTGCGTCTTCAATAATCGGTTGGTGTCTCGCCGGACAAACCGTCGAATCCTGCTCGACGCCGACGAAATTTTCTTGTAGTGAACACTAGAAATTATCGTTGAGTATCCCTGGGGGGGGGGGCTTTTAAGAAAATTTGCAACAGCAGTTTTACTACGCCCAATCTCACCAACGATGAGAGAGAGAGACCTTCCTTCTGCAGCACGACATTTCTGCTACGTTCAAACTCTGTCAACTTTTTTGAATTTTCCATGTTTTTCCCTAAGATATCGCAGGAGATTTCGCTACCTTTTTACCAATTAAAGCTTCATTCAAATATGGTCTTGAACTTTTGACCAACTAGTATGTAGCCAATTTTCCCTATTAAATGCTAAAAAAAAAAATTATTTTTCCTTTTTTTTATTTTCATTTTCGTATATTTTGATCTTCATCTTCATTTCCATTAAGATTTTGGTCAGCTGCATATATATATATATTGTATATATATATATATATTGAATATAATATATTCAATATATATATACAATATATATATATATATATATATGTGTGTGTGTGTGTGTGTGTGTGTGTGTGTGTGTTAAATTTTCTGTATTTACTGGGTACGAACGTTTATAAATATAGAGATTATAAATATAGGCATGGTCTTAAAATCGCTTCAAGCATGAAACTAAAAATTATCATATAGTTTATAGCTTTATGTTTACCGTTCTCTCTCTCTCTCTCTCTCTCTCTCTCTCTCTCTCTGTCTTTCTCGCTCTCTCTCTGTATATATATATATATATAATTATTTATTTAAAAATATGATTCCAACGCTACATAAGAGTTCTCATGTTTCAAAACAAGAGCCGAAAACTTCAATATAATTATTTGAATTAAATTGAATTAAAGTACCAAGCCATCTTCAAGCGAAATTTTTTGGGAATAACTAATTCCTGAAATTTACACGTTTTATAAGCATATTCATTATTGAAATTAAAATTACTATGGTAACGGCTAGAGCAATTAGAAAAGGGGCGTAAGGTGTTAATAATTTGTATCAATATCTAAGTTACATTCACAGACGTCAAGTTAGGGTAAGGTTGGGTTGTCTAAATTTAAAGCGGAAGATGCCATCGTCTAGTCTGGTTAAGTGTCTATGGAGATTTATTTATTTTATTTATTTTTTTCTGAAAGGCTTTTGTGTATATAAAAAAAACTGTCATGTCGCTAACATTTGTTTTTTTACGACTTCATAAAAGGTTATCATTTTTTTTTTTTTTTTTTGTAGGGCATTTATTAAACAACAGACATAAGTTAACGGTTTTATGCCGACATCATCAAATTTTCGCATTGAATAATTAGCATAAAAACAAACAACCAATAAAATAATTTTTAAATTCCATAGTCTAAATAAATAGTTTAAATGCCGTTACCATAGTAATTTTAATTTTAATAATGAATATGCTTATAAAACGCGTAAATTTCAAGAATTAGTTATTCAAAAAAAAAATTTCGCTTGAAGATGGAACAGAGCTTGGTACATTAATTCAATTTAATTCAAATAATTATATTGAAGTTTTCGGTTCTTGTTTTGAAACATGAGAACTCTTAAGTAGCGTTGGAATCAAATTTTAAATAAATAATTATAATTATGCTCTACTTTTGTAACGAGCACTATTTTTTAAAAATAATAACAAAAATACTAAAGAACTTTGGATTATTTACCGAACGAGTTCTTTCCTATTTTCTATATATTTTTACACACACACACACACACACACACACACACACACACACACATATATATATATATATATATATATATATATGGACGGCTACTCCCATCGCTATGGCAGTTAACAGATCTCTGTCCGAGGTACTGTTTTCAGGAACTTTCCAACAATGCTGCAGGATCGAACCGCCTCTCCGGGTGAATAGCATCAAGAAGTCAGCTTCCAGACAAATTGAACATTGCGAGTTTTATGGTCGAAAAGCAAACGTTCTTAGTACTCGGCTGTCAGGATTGAAAAATATTAATGTGACTGAATGGATAACTGGCAGATGGGTATGTTCAGAAATGAATACCCGATATATATATATATATATATATATATATATATATATATATATATATATATATATATATAGAGAGAGAGAGAGAGAGAGAGAGAGAGAGAGACGTTATTTTTTAGTGGGTACACCTGTCTCAGTTGTTGTCCCTCTTATTTTTTATTGATTTTAAACAGTGAAAATAATAGCAACCCGGCCTAAATTCAGAAGTCCTACCAAAGAAAAACTTTTCCTCTGACAGGAATCAAAAGTGCATGACTTTTTTTTAACCAAAGTCTGTTCGGCCACGAATTATCTATATAATAAATTAAAAAAAAAACTCAACTCAATTACATGTACCCATTAAAAATAGCGTTTATAGTAATTAAAAATAATGTCGGATAAAAATATTTTGAAATATATACATTATTATTATTTATTATTATAAAAGGCACGAACACCTAAAATTTCATGAGGTTATGTTTATTTCCTTAAGACCCTTAAAAAAGGTCCCAATTCATCAGACCTACAAATCCAGAAGGAAACAGAAATATTTCTTCAGGTTTAAAAAAAAATAGGTAAAAAGATGTATACGTGAAAGTGGAGGGGGGAGATGTGCCATCTACAGACAGTCTGTTTCGCTGTATCACAGCTCATCAGTGTGGCTAGACAATCACTGTAATACAGCGAAACAGTCTGTCTGTGGATGATACAAATATACGCCCCCCCCCCAATAAAATTCGGTCGAGCACTTTAGAGGGAAAAGCGCGAATTTGTAAAGAGTGTCTGTTACTGCTGATGCAAAATCTCTTCTATAAATGGAGCACTGTGAATGACTGGTGTGTTTATTCTAAAATAAATATGTAAAAATTCACCTTCCTCTCTGTCGGGAGCTGAGCTCAGGGTAAAAATCTCTGACTGATGACAAATCGGTTGGGTTCATATATATATATATATATATATATATATATATATATATATATATATATATATTAAAGCGTTATTTTAGCGGATACTCATATTTGGGTAATTATTCCGTTTATTTATTAAACAGTATATTTATTAATTTTCGTCTACCGGCCTGAAAAGCCAAGAAATCTTATTAAAGAAAATAGGCCATCTCCAGACTTGCGTTCACCTATCCACTAGAAATAAAACCTAAAATGATAAAAATCTGTCGGATTATTTAATAAAAAATCTATTCCTTCTTTAGAAGGTTGTTTTCTTTGCGTTTTGGATACGAAACTGAGCAGATAAGGTAATTTGGAGGAATCTGTGACGTTAAGGATTTCGCTTAAAGGCACTGCTCAGACCTTGGTCGGCAAAGCGTCGATTAAGGTTCATCGGATCTAACGACGGTTTCACTCTGCCCAGAGTAACGCAGGTTCGAGAGCGCATATTTTTCTTTAATAAGATTTCTCGAATATTCAGGCCGGTAGACGAAAATAAATAAATATAGTGTTTAATAAATAAACGGAGCGTTTACCCAAATATGATTATCCACTAAAAATAACATTTAAAATTATAAAAACACATACACGCACGAACACACATACACACACACACACACACACACATATATATATATATATAAACGTGAACATTGAAGTCAACACTCAGAGGTTACAGACTGTTTCATGCTAGACGCAATCGTCAGGCCGCCTGACGATTGTGCCTAGCATGAAACAGCCTGTCGCCTCTGAGTGTTGACTTCATTGTTCACTTTATATTTATATTTACATACGCCCTATCTCTGATATTGAGCACTTTATCCCATAAATACAGCACACCTTAAAACTATTTTTCTTCATATATATATATATATATATATATATATATATAATTATTTATTTAAAATATGATTCCAACTTGCGACATAAGAGATCTCATGTTTCAAAACAAGAGCCGAAAACTTCAATATAATTATTTGAATTAAATTGAGTTAAAGTAAGCTCTGTTCCATCTTCAAGCGAAATTTTTTTTTGGAATAACGTATTTCTGAAATTTACGTGTTTTAATAATTGAAATCATAATTTCCATGGTAACAGGTAGGGCGAATTGTTTAAATTGGGTAGGCGTGTGTTGGGTGTTAATAATAAGTATCAGTATAGAGTTACTTTCATAGATGTCAAGTCAGGGTATATATATATATATATATATATATATATATATATATGTGTGTGTAAGTGTGCATACATATATATATATATATATATATATGTAAGTGTGCATACATATATATATATATATATATATAACCCGGATATAAGAGAAACCCGGATATAAGAGACTTCTTCTCCGGTCCCGACAACTCTCTTATATCCGGGTTACACCGTATATATATATATTATGCATATATACACAGACGTGCCAAATATAATGACTAGCGGTGTTTTAAATTAATGGTAAATAGTGCTACCGTATTTTGATATCAGACCTATAACAAATATGCTATTACATCTTGGAAGTCAGAGTGAGAACCGGTTCGGCTGCCCACGGCAAAGGGATTTAAATTACTGGAACTTGAACAGGGCATCATAGCGGGTGGAAATTTAACTGTGCAGGCACCTAGCATCCATTGACATACCTTGTCGCGTGTATAACTGATCAACGCATAACCACCCACCGTTGGCAGCGATAGTCGTGACCAAAGTCGTTTGGATGGAATGTCCACGGTAGCAGACAAGCGATACTGGCTTCAGTTACATATCCCAATTCAATGCAAGAGAAAGCATATGCATATCCAGCAGGTCAGGTCACTGCTATTTAATTTCCATGGGTTATGGGAACGGAAGATCTATTAGGCTGCTTCAGTTCACACCATGACACCAGGCAGATCACTTCATCTGGGTTCGTAACGCGGCTAATTGAAATCTGGACAACTGATAACATTGAGCTTGGTTCAATGAGTCATGGTTCTAATTATTTTGGGTTAAGGATATCATTTAGGACCTGCGGCAGACCTCATAGCCTTATCGATCCCACTTATCAAGACCAAAATGGATGACCGCTTGGGAATACGAGGAGCTGGATGGGCAGTTGGTGTAATGGATAACGGTTCAGAATTGAAAATTGAAGAGCCGTGTTCCAATTCCAGTCGGGTTCTTTATATTTATTTATTTTGGGAAAGGTATCAATCCGTCTCTTTTCACCCTCCACCAATTATTTGTTAAGTCAGTGTTTCTCAACTGGTGAGCCGAAAGGTAGCCAGGTGCGCCCCAATTTAACACAAGAGTAATTTATGAATTATTTTTTATTAAAAAAATCGTTATTTTTAAAAAGCTAGAGACGCCAAGCACATGTCTTTCCATATCGAAGTAAAGTCTTTGCCATCTGATATTTTAAACGGGAATCTATATCTTTTAATCTTTAAAGAGTGGATAATTCTTTCCCTTTTACCCTTCCTAAAGCATTACCGACATTTTTTTAAAATAATAGCAGATTCTTTATAAATCCCTTAAAATAAAATTTTATTGCTTCTTTGGGGATTCTAATCCAAAATTTCATATTTTCAAATTTCATTATTAATTTCCTTATTAAATTTTAAAGTGCGCCTTGGATTAAAAGAATGATAATTAGTAGGACTTGTATCAGTAAATTATTATATCAAAAAAAATTCTTACAATCTAAAAATATTTTCTATGTTTAGATAAGGTGCAAAAGGTTGTTAAACCTTAAAAAACAAATCCATCAATGAAACCCACTTGTCAAGAAGATAGCGTGAAAGCTGGTGGTGGTTCCATTATAGTGTGAAGTGTGTTCATGTGTCTTGTTGTTATGGTCCAGGTTAGGACCAAGGAAGAACAACACGAACACAAGAGTAGAAATAACGAAGGTGTGGCACCATGCATCCTGACGATTTGAAAGAAATATTTATAGATATATGATTTGCTTTTTTACGGTTTATCAACCATTTGAGGATTATTTAAGGCCGAAAAAATATTTTAGTTTTTAAGAATAATTCTTTCTTTGCATTCAAGCGATTTGGGAGAAAGAAAGAGAAAACGAAGAAGAAGAAAGAAAAAGTAATACGAGACGAGTCATAGGCGAACACACACACGGCTTAAGAGACGGAAATGAGGAGGAAGAAGGTTATTGTTGATAGATATCAGATGTCGAAAATATCTAGGTCACCTACGAACAAGCGTTGACCAATTTCCGCTTGTCCACGAAAAATGGAATTTTGTTATCATTGGATGTCACCAAAAAGAAGAAATCCATTGTTGAACATTGACGAAACACAGACGGTCTTCCCTGGGTGTAAAGAATTGAAAAAAAAAATTCCCACACAAGTAGTTTTCGCTGGCTAAGTTTTTTTTTCTTTTGACAGAATAAACGCTTGCCCTGTGATAATAAAGATTTTTTGTTGTCAACACATGGGCCGAAAGGAAAATGAAATGTCTTTATTTTTGCTTTAGAGACGCCAGGTAGGCTAGGAAAATTCCTTTCTTAGATCATGTCCAATTAGCGATAAACTGCTTGACAAACGCCACGTGTTAAAACCAAGAGTGTCACCTCGGCCGCTCATGATAAGGGCGATTTAATTAATTTTTTTTTTTTTTAGTTAAGCAAGGTATTTCTTTCCCAAAACAAAGCCACGGGTTGTTCACGCCCGACTAAGACGTCATTGGCCAAGTGGATCACATGACGCACGAGGGAGGAGGAAAGATACCCGACTAAGACGTCATTGGCCAAGTGGATCACATGACGCACGAAGGAGGAGGAAAGATACCCGACCAGAACCTCATTGGCCGAGAGCGATCACGTGACGCACGAAGAAAATCAGTCGACGCCTCTATCAGTGTAAGTGTGAGAAGCCGATACGAAGAAGTGGGGAAGTTAGTGCACGCCCCTCAGAAGCACAGTAAGAGAGTTGGAGTGAGAAAAGAGTTACCAAAAATGGAAAAGAGTGGAAAATCCCTAACCAGAAATAAGAAGGGTAGATACGTATTTAGAATTATCGAAGAACACTCGACGCCAAACAGACCCACCCCAGTTTTGACGGCGTCAATAAAAACGAAGCCCCACCAGACAGAAATCTGTTGAGCCCCAGACGGCAGGCAGAGATGAGTGCCCAGTGTTGAAACCACATCAAGATAGCTGACCAAGATTCACGCATACTTTTGGACTCTTCTTCAACCAAGAACAAGTAGTTTGAAGAGCGACTTAGGACCAGACCACAGAAATAAGTTTTTCGACTTTCGTCCAAAGACACACCGAAAAACAAATTTCTTAGAGGCTAGACAACTTGAAGCCTTAGAATTTGTCTAGCGAAAGTGTCGTGCCACAATCCACAGAACGGGTCGGGAAGTAGACATAGTCCTATGTACCGAACAAATAGACATAAAAAGTCTGTTACCTTTTTCTTTGATACTTTGAACTTTGTGAGTTTTCATTTTATTTTCTTTTATACATATTTGTGTATTATCACCCCCGTTGAACTCAGCTTACATTACGGCCCCAACCCCTGTTTGATCTCGTCTGTCTAAGATCAATTCACAACGTGGGTAGGCAGACTGGAGATCAGTTCAGTTACCCTGGTAACCAGGCGTTGGAAGCAGGTTGGGAATCACCAAAGGGTTAGAACGTCACGTTTGGAGCAGCGACACCCGGACGGAGCAGCGAGGAGCGAACAGCTGACGCCGCGGCGAAGACGTCAAATTGGTGCTGTTTAGGGACGTCACAACTGGCGCCGTGGTAGATCAGGATAGAACGTCACAGTCGGCGCTGCGACCGGGGGACGACGTCACAAAGGTATATTACACGAAATAATAATACAAGATGTGGAAGGTGTTAGTATGACTGTCAGTCTGGTTTGGAGTGAACTACTATCGGCTCGACTCGATTCGATATTTACTTGCGCCCCCCCCCCTACGAGGGAAAGATGTGGCACAAGGCCAAGTTTAACGTGGGTTTCCCGAGCCCGTAAGCTCAGCCAAAAAATGCCCGTAGAAGCTGTAAAAGCAGAATTGGGTTGGTCAACCTCCCCGAGCAAGACTCTGCCCTTCGGCGGAGCCTCATCCGTGTTTCTCTCTGCTCAGAGTCAGAGAGTTCGACCATCAAGCCGAGAAGCTCGGCTCGATTCGGTATCTAGGCACCCCTCACGAGGGTTGCATGTGGCACAAGGCCGAGTTTAACGTGGGTTTACCGAGCCCGTAGGCTCGGCCAAAAAATGCCCGTAGAACCCGTATAAACGGGATTGGGTTGGTCAACCTCCCCGAAAGAGACTCTGCCCTTCGGCGGAGCCTCGTCTGGGTTCCTTTCTGCTCAGAGGCAGAAAGTTCGACCGTCAAGCCGAGAAGCTCGGCTTGATTCAGTATCTAGCCACCCCCCCACGAGGGTTGCATGCGACACAAGGTCATTTTTATCGTGGGTTTCCTGAGCCCGTAGGCTCAGCCAAAAATATGCCCGTATAACTCGTAAAAACGAGATCGGGTGGGTCATTCACCCCGAACGAGATTCTGCCCTTCGGCGGAACCTCGTCCGGTTCCTTTCTGCTCAGAGGCAGAGAGTTCGACCGTCAAGTCGAGAAGCTCGGCTTGATTCGTCCCTCTCTCTTGAGAGGCGTAGTATACATAGTGTTAGGAAGAGTTCATTCTGCAGTTATAGGTAAGGACCCATGACACTTGTTTTGGGTCTTCTTCTTTCTAAACTGGTCACTAAATAATAACCGGTGCTGTTACATGACCAATCCCAACCATCTAAACCATCAATGATGAATTACTCCAGCAGAGGCTAAAGCACCTTGTCATCGGGCCCAAATTGCCTAGAATTGGCTGAGAGGTGGCTTATAGAAACTGCTGACGAATGGCGTAACCACCACATTCGCTTTACATGATCCCAATCGAGTATTTACGGGACATTGTGGATAGGCTCCGTGCACGCCGACGTGGCGTAAATGTTAACAAGCTTCTCTCGCTACATTAATTACAAGTGAATAGTGAGTCCGATGCTCACTAGGTGCCCCCATGCTTTCTGTCTTGTGCCACATCTAAGTTATGCTTAGAAAACCATCATGTTCGAAAAGGAGATCATGCATCAAAGATATCAGGCAGCTGTATACAGCTATGGAGACGGCAAGCTTAACATCTCTCTCCAGAAGACACTCGACCACTTCTCGAACTGATACGGCATCAAGTTGTTGCACTCCAGCTGACTAAAAAAGATCCTTGTACCGATCCCATTAGTTTTGGCACGTCAGTGTAAATAAGCATGCCTGTTTTGTGCATAGATATATACATATATATGCACGTATTTACATCTACACAAATGTGTATGTTTGTGTGGAGGCTTTTAGAGGCGAATTCCAGAAGAGTTTACCGATTGGTGGCTTTAAAAAATGGTCATCATTATAAGAAAAAGTAAGTCTGATGCAATGTACGTTGTGTTATTTCGAGGTCGTCCAGGGATGACCTTTTTTGTTCCTGATTATTGGTGTGGAAACGGTTCAACACAGTTCGTCTATAAACAATTTACTGTTGTGCCGCCCTCCGCAGAGTCTCGTTCGGGGCTTATTTCACGCTCAGGTTAACTTTATGAATATTTATGAGTAAAAGCAAATGGGAGGAGAGAAAAAAAACGAAGCAATAAAAAGAAACTGCACAAATGCAGACAAAGTTGTTTGAGAGAAAATAGCAAGGGAAAAAGAAGGAAGTGAAGAAGTAAGTAATTAAAAAATTAAATGGATAGCAAAAAGCGAGTGTGAAAACTACGACGAGAAAGGAATTCAGAACTAAGTGGGGTGGTGAAGTGGTGAAGAAAGAAAGAAAGAAAGAAAGAAAGAAAAAACTTGAAAGAAAAAATTTGCAGAAAAAAAAAAGAAAAAGAACTTGAAAAAGAAAATTTGAAGAAAGAAAGAAAGAAAGAAAGAAAGACTTGCAGAAAGAAAGAAAAAAAGACTTGAAAAAGAAAAATTTGAAGAAAGAAAGAAAGAAAGACTTGCAGAAAGAAAGAAAAAAGACTTGAAGAAAGAAAAATTTGAAGAAAGAAAGAAAGAAAGAAAGACTTGCAGAAAGAAAGAAAAAAAGACTTGAAAAAGAAAAATTTGAAGAAAGAAAGAAAGAAAGACTTGCAGAAAGAAAGAAAAAAGACTTGAAAAAGAAAAATTTGAAGAAAGAAAGAAAGAAAGAAAGAAAGAAAGACTTGAAGAAAGAAAAAAAAAAGACTTGAAAAAAAGAAAAATTTGAAGAAAGAAAGAAAAAAAGACTTGAAAAAGAAAAATTTGAAAGAAAAAAAGACTTGAAGAAAAGAAAAAAAGAAAGAAAGAAAGAAAGAAAGAAAGAAAGACTTGAAGAAAGAAAGAAAGAAAGAAAGAAAGACTTGAAGAAAGAAAGATTTGAGGAAAGAAGGAAAGACTCCAAGAAAGAAAGAAAAAGAAAGACTTGAATAAAGAAAGAAAAACTTGAAGAAAGAAAGACTTGAAAAGAGAAAAACTTGAAGAAAGAAAGAGAGAAAGAGAGAGAGAGAGACTTGAAGGGAGAAAGAAAGACTTGAAGAAAGAAAGAGAGAAAGAGAGAGAGAGAGACTTGAAGGGAGAAAGAAAGACTTGAAGAAAGAAAGAGAGAAAGAGAGAGAGAGAGACTTGAAGGAAGAAAGAAAGACTTGAAGAAAGAAAGAACAGCTTGAAGAATAAAAGAAAGACTTGAAGAAAGAAAGACTTGAGGAAAAAAGGAAAGACAAAGAAGGAAAGAAAGAAAAAAAGAAAGCCTTGAAGAAAGATGAACTTGAATAAAGCGTGAAAAGAAAGGAAGAAAGAAATCACAGGCCTGTTGGAATCAGAAGATTGACGTGAAGTGATAATTAAAAAAACAAAAAGTAAACATAAATAGGGAAAAAATGAACAAAAATATTTTGGCTTTTGAGAATATTAAAATATTAAGAAAGAAAATAACAACGAATGATGTATTTATGAAAACCGAAAAAATAAAAAAAATTCTTTTTGAATTCGATAAAATTTTTCTTACAAGAAAAAAGAAAAAAGAACAAAATTATCCCATTACCAACAGCAAAAAGACCAACCGACCCACTGTCGACCCGTTTCCACCCTCCAATCTCCACCCGACCCATCGCCAAAAATAAGTGGACGGTAGGGTGGCGGCAGCAATGGGATGGTTGGATGGACTTAATAGACAGAAAAGAATGGCAGCCAATAAAAGAAAGATAAATCTCACACGGACCGTGTGATAAAGAATTAGTCACATGACTAAACTCTGTCCATCTTCTGAGCACAATGGATATTGGCTGTGACAATCAAATCCCGCCCCGCTTTTCTGCCTGATCTATGCGTGTCAAAACCTATTTCTAATGTATCGGCTGCGTCCCCGTATGAAAAGCGGGAAAATGTACAACAATGGCGGCTGAGATGGAATAGTTGGATTTTGATTTGAGAAATGGATAGAAAGAGAGTTAGGGTATAATTAAAGCCAAGTGAAGGTAGGTATACTTGATAATCAATTAGGGAATAGTAATAGCCATCATGGAGGAGAAGTGGAGAGGACTGAAACGCAATCAAACCGGGGTTAAAATATGTTAACAATATTGATCGTTACGGATATAATTACGTATGAGTCGAGTTTTCAGAATCAGATATTTAGGCAAAATAAATAAGGTTCGGCCTATATTTCAGTAGTCGTTTTCTGAGGTTGAAATCCGTTCACGACTTAAAGAGGTTAGAACAAGTCTTCATTAAAGATCTTAAAAGAAATAATCATCCATCATGACGAGTAAACGACGAACGTCTGAAGTATGTATACACAACATCATGAAAAATTGTGCAATACATTCATTAGAGGGAGTTCCCTCACTTAGTATACAAGATGTTTGCCAATACTTCGCCCATGCCACTTCCGCGGAAACGAACCATCCGCATTTACTCCATGTTTCAAATGTAAGAAGCAATTTTCATTCAGCTTCTTTAAAAGAAAAACTGCCACTCACGATATGGAACATATTTCCTCATGAATGCTTCTGTGAACATTTCAATCTTGAGCGCTTCAAGCCTTAGCCTCAAATTTCTACTTCCTATTATTTCCTCTTGCATTCACATCCCACATCTCATTCATCATTATCATTTCGGCTGTAACCATTTACCTTGAGTGGCTCCCCAGCCTCGTAATATGTGGGAAAAATATCTATGTAAAATAAAGATTGTTCAACATTTTACAATTATTAAGTTGGTGTAAATGTCTCCAGGAATTCTTTGCCAAGATCTAATATTCATCTAGATTCATAGCATCATGATTCAGTCAACATATATTTTAACTTGATTTTTATGACCTTATGCAAATTGTGTATTCTATAATAAAAAAAAAAGATTCAGCTTTTCATTCATCCAATTCATCGAAGAATTATTTAATAACTTAAAATAATTTTAGAACGACTGATTGTAGTACATGAGGCGAAAAAAATGAGAGCCTGAAACAAAAGGAGTCTGGAAAATATACGTTTAAAAAAAATTCATATTAACTGCTTTAACGTTTGTTGCGTTAAATGTGCAAATTTCTATTTTAGCGTGAGTGCATATGCATATAATACATAGGGATCAAATAATTCTCCTTACAACTGATCACACACACCTATATATATATATATATATATATGTGTGTGTGTGTGTGTGTGTGTGTGTGTGTGTGTGTGTGTGTGTGTGTGTGTGTGTGTGTGTGCACGCGTCGTCTGTGTGAGTGGGGCAAGATTTCAAAATTTCAGAAAATTTTAAAAATTCCAAAAAGGGAAAATGTTTACAAACTTTTAGTAGGATTAAAATATGAACAGATAGATAGATAGATAGATAGATAGATAGATAGATAGATGTGGTGTTTATCCAAGTTCTCGTATAGTCCGAATAAATTAGCAGTTAATATTCTTACAACATTCAGATTATACGCACATTTCAATTTCCTCGGATCATAAATATTAGGGCTCATGGAGAAGACCGAACTCCCTTCGCAGGAATAACCGGATAACCATCGAATTTCTTTAATATATTGCATCTGGAAAATATCTATATTATTAAACAACTGCTACGTCTGATAAAAAGAAACACACATACTTCTCATTGGTCATTTTCTTACTTAAGGGTAGACAAGAATTCGGTAATGTATACCTAAACATACACAGATCCCTATGTGGCGAGGGTAGCTTACGGTCAAATCACGCTGAAAACACCGGTTCTCGTTCGATCACCGAGCATCGTAGAGCCAGGGCAGTACTTAGATGGGGGACCGCTTGGGAACACCTGGTACTGTAAGCCCCCAAAATCCAACCCTTACCTCACAGTCGGTGGGGGGGGGGTGTAAACGGTAGTGTCAGAGCTATGCCGTCCGGAACTTCGGTCCTGGTAGGGCCACCCAAGGCGGACAGGTCTGACACACACGCCGGCTAACAAGGGCTCTGGTGAAAATCCAAGGAGCGTCTGCATCGGTAACCGGCGGCTTCTGGTCGTTCCTGTCTCTGCGTCTGTGGGAACCCCGCGGCAAGCAAGAACGTTATCCGAGTAGGCCTGGGTACCCTACTTCTGTAATTTATCCCAAGAATCTTCTTCTCACAACAGGAAGAAGCCGGATCAATCCGCCAAGGGTGAATGCCGCATCAATACAAATAAAAATATAAATACAATGTGCCGAGGGTGCGGTTCTGCTAAAAAAAACTCAATAGTGCATCCGAGTTTCTTTTGCAGATGCACACTTGTGTTTGTTCACATACTCAGTGTCCACCCGTGGTTTATAGTGCAACTATGCTGAGCGGACCTTTGTTACAGTTTCTGGGAGAGCGCGCGCACGCGCGCACTCTAGCGTGGTCAACAGTCTGAACAATGCCAGCACACTCAAACTCTCGGTCACAATGACTTGCGACTTCATGCTATCACAACTACTGAGGACTCCCAAGGGTTCCGTCTACCCAGTTTTTGACAAGGCTTGGGTCAACCCGTGGCATGGTTTTCAGGGCACTTTCCAAAGGTGCCACATGCTGGGATCGCCTCTCCACAAGTCACTTTCGTGACAAATCAACCATGGTAAGATTCGAACGTTCTAAACATTCTGCCACGTACCCATAAAACACTGTCATAACACAAATCATGATTAACTACCCTTACAAAAAATATTCCCGTAAGTATTCTGATCTGACATATGATTATATTTTGGTCCATGTATCCAAAGAATCGTGAAGCACTAGACCGACTCAAATGCTAAATCGATTTCAATCGAGTTTAGTCTTCTTATCCTGAATGATTCTGCATCCACAGACATCATATATCTTGTATTTTAAATATAAACTCAGATACCTTAGTCAACCATCCAAAAGTATATCTACCAGACACAAACAAGCAATTTTATTTTTCATTTTAAATATAAAATTGGATTTAAAAGGATTTTTAAAATTATAGATTTGAAGATAAGAGCGAATGATACATCAGTCCGTTCGCCCGTTAAGAGTTCTGCGAAATCCAAACCAAAATTTTATTTATATTCGAACACTTTACTACACTGGTTCAAGTGATTGCAAGAGGATAGCTGGTGAGGGGGAATGATTAAAAGATAATCAAAGATTTAGAAACAGTTACAAAAAAAAATTCATATGCCAAAAATAAATAAGATTTCAAAATTTAAAATATTCTTATGGATTATTTGTAATTGCATGCATGAGTCCCAGTATAAATAGTTATAAATAATTATTGACCGATTTTAATCATATTGCTGATAATTATAAATGTATAAAAATGTACTGTTGGTTTTTATTTGAGGGGAGTTCACAATTTGTCCATAGCTATGACAGTAACAGGCGCTACCACCCCAGGTCAGGGTAGACCTGGGAATAGCAGTTAAGGGGTGACATGATCTTCAGAACCACCCAGTTGATAAAAGTGTTTGTTGAAGCCAATGACTTGACTCAAAGTGTTGTGGAGTCAATATCTGGCTAGTTGGATTAATAAAAACTGATAATGTGATAGCAGGAAGCATGTCACGTGGACGAAATAAACGGTTTGTTTCGAAAATTCCAAAAACATCGGCCGAAACATCTTGAAAAGGGCAACAAAGATGAGGACAATAGTCCGACTAATGTAAATACTGTACATAATACCTCATTTCAGAAATATAGACAGACTCAGATTGAGAAAACTTTAGTGAGGAGAGGTGAGAAAAAGGACAATAAACAGGAAACAGGATTCAACAATGTAGATTAAACAATACTCGTTATCAATATCATATAGCGGCTAAGAGTTTCTTTTTTACACAGATAAATAATTATATATATATATACAGATATTAACTTATGAATATCTAGATTTTTGTAATAATTTCACCCCAAGCAGAAGGGAGGCAGAGAGTTACAGGGAGTGAAAGAGATTGAGAAAACAGTATTTACATTAGTCGGACTATTGTCCTAATCTTTGTCGCCATATTTGTCACAACGTTTCGGCCGTTGTACGCTCCGGCCTTCTTCAGGTGGTTGGAATTTCGAACTGAACCCTTTATTTCGATCACTGGGGTAGACTGTTTCTAGTTCCACGTGCCATGTTTGATGGATGTCAGTTATCTCCTGATAATTTTCCCTCTGAAAGTTCTCCACTTCCTTAACCAGGTATTGAACTCACCTTCTTTGGGTCTGTCACTGGATCTAACCAACGCCTTTATCCACTGTGCCATGTGTCCTTAAGGACACATGGCACAGTGGATAAAGAACCTGAAGAAGGCCGGAGCGCACAACGGCCGAAACGTTGTGACAAATATGGCGACAAAGATGAGGACAATAGTCCGACTAATGTAAATACCGTACATAATACCTCATCTCAGAAATATAGACAGACTCAGATTGAGAAAACTTTAGTGAGGAGAAGTGAGAAAAAGGACAATAAACAGGAAACAGGATTCAGGAAGAAAGAAGATGGCAATTGACATTCCATTTATATTTTTGAAGATTGTAAGTGGCAAGGAAACAATAAATCGAGAGGGAGTCCCACGGACGAGAAATAAGTGAAAAGAAAATATTAGAATAGAACAGACGCTGGCATCTAAATAGTTAACAGTAAAATGAGTAGATTTGAAACCTTGTATCATTCTGTAGTATATATTGATATTTCGTTCCAATTATCTATTAAACAGGAACCTCCTATTCATAAGATCTATTTCCGTTACCAGCATGCTGATTGGGACTCACTCCGAGACTTCCTTCGAGACGCCACCTGGACTGAGATTTTTAACCTTCAAATTGAGAATTGGGTCACTGAGGTTTAAACCTCAGTCTCCTATATGGTTCACACCAGCATGCTATAGCCCACATGAACCACTATTTTCGGCTCTACTAGCGTGATAGCTCCTCTCATAACAGACGCCTATTAAATGCAAACGCGTCCTCGAAGAAGCTAAGTCATTGTTTGCTGAGAATGAGGCACTGTATTGCATCTAAGAACTTTGGCTCTCTTGATTATTGGCGGCTCTGTAATACTGTATTAAATAAGATCAAGTTTTCTATTCTCCCACTCTTTAATCAATTTGAGGTGTCAACATCTTCTGCTGATATAGCTGAATGTTTTGCCTGTACATTTTCTTTAAACTTTACTCTTGACTCATCTTGCTGAACTTTCCATTGATAACCGAGTCTCTGTTGAGTGATATGCATATAAACCCCTATCATTGGATCTGCTATCATCCTTAATCTGGATCCCCCAAGGCATGTGCATCTGATCGTATCCCTGTAATCGTCCTTAAGCAGTGTGATTATGAACTGGATCCTGTTCTCTCTAAATTCTATAAGATGTGCCTTGCTGCCTTTTGCTTTCCTGCTTGTTGGAAATCCTCATCTGTTGTTTCTGTTTTTAAGAATTCAGGTGAACCGTCTGACCCTTCTACTTGCTTTTGGTAAACTACTAGAGGCCCTAATCAACTCTGAATTAGTCAGGCATTCCATATCGCAGGGGATTCTTTCAAACAAGCAATATGGCATTTGTTTCTCTAGGTCAGTGTTTCCCAAATTGTGCAGCGCACCTCATACGTGTGTCGGAAGAAAATAGCAGGTGAGGTTGAATGATTGAAAGACAATCAAAGATTTAGAAACAGTTTTTAAAAAATTCACTCAGTTTGAGGTGTTAACATCTTCTGCTGATAAAGCTGAATGTTTCATCCGCAAATTCTTAAATTCTACTTTTCGATCATCTGGAATATCCCTGCCTGAGTTTCTGATATGCATATAAAGCCTTCGATGGTGGCTGCTATCATCTCTAACCTGGATCACCACAAAGCATGCGGACCTGAAGAAGTGTGCCCCCGAACTGACTCCTGTTCTCTCTAAACTGTATAATAAATGACTTGCTGCCTTTTGTTTTCCTGTCTGCTGGAACTCCTCATCTGTTACTCCAGTTGTTAAGAATTCGAGTGAACCGTCCGATCCTTTCAACTATCGGTCTATTAGGAAAACTTCTAGAGGCCCTAATCAGTGCTGAATTGGTTAAGCATCTCACATTGGTTAAGCATCTTGTCTTTCAGATAAGCAATATGGCTTTTGCTTCTCTGTGGAACTACTGATATACTGACTCTGAATTCAAACCTGCTCTGAGAGGAGGGTGAATGGAGTCTCTCTGAGCCTTGGTTGGCAATCCATTTAGTGATGGTGTCACGATAAAAACACCCTTGATAGCCCTAGCGAAGCATCAAGAATTCAGCTGTTTGACAAGATTATGAACTACACCAATCAAAAGTATTGGTGAGTTCAATCTCGGCTGAGGCCGCAAGATGAGATGATGATATACTGACGAAAGTTGCGGAAAGAGTCTACAAAGTTACGATAATGGTGAGGCTCGGACTGTAACTTTGGACATCTTTTTACTGGTTTTGATAAACAGGTCTTCTATACGAGCTGAAAAGTTATGGTGAAAATCTTTAAACTGGTTATGGTGCTCACCCCTTTTTCATACAAGTGAACTCGACCAGTGTGTACCTGTGCTGCTGCCGTTAAATACCCAGAGTCAGAGAAGAGAGAGCAGAGATTGTGATCGAGTTGGAGGTAGAGTAATAGTATGAGGTAACCGCTTGTAGAAGTCACAGTTACAAGCACGTAGACTCTAAGGAAGTCCTACTTCGAGCCTGGATTTACCAGACTGTATATATATATATATATTATTATTGCTACTAACTGCGTTTCGGGATTTACTAACCGTATTACCAATTGTATTATTGTGTAAATACATTTATTTGCCCTATTTCATTCTTGCGTTTGTCATTCAATGGAGACCGAATTTCCACCCCGGAATCCACAACACTTATCAAATCGTCAAATGAAAGTTATCCTGAACGGACACATTTCTAGGTCCTTTTGTACTCATTTAGATGTCCCCCAGGGCTCTATTCTTGAATCTACTTTGTTTTTAATTTTTATTAATGACGTTACGCTGATGACACAACCACTTACTCCTGTCTTGATGGTAAGTCTGATCAGTTCAATAAAGTCAAATTAGCTGCTGATGTCCAAAATGACCTTCAGTCTGTTGTTAACTGCGGTAAAGGATGGCTTGATCATTTTAACGCCTGCAAAACAAAACTGTTCTCTCTATTAATTAATCTTTTTTCTGTCAACATGAATGATGCTGACCTCAGTGCAACTTCTCAGGCTAACATTCTCGGTTGAAATGAAATGGAAAGACTATTGAATCAATTGCTAGGTCAGTTGGTTCGTGCTAGACAATTTGTCTCTCCAGAATTTATCATACATATGTACTGGGTGCAATGGATGAATTGTCGTCTAAATTACACCAAAATGAAAATAACATAAGTGACATTTCATTTTAACAGATATATTTATCAAAATTACATAAAAACAGAAAATTCATTCAATAAAATCGCAATTGGCTTCAACCATGGCCTCCAGACAACTTTGGAATCTCCTGCAACTCTTCTGGAGAGTCTCCTTGTTTAAGTTGGTGAATGCTGCCACAATCCTTGCCTTCAGTTCATCTTTGGTGTTACAAAGAGTTTCATTTGTCTTTTGCTCAATTGCACCCCACACATAAAAAATAAAGGGTGTTGCTGTCTAGGGAGTTAGATGGCCAAACGTAAGGGGTGATGGGGTCGCAGAAATTGTCTGACAACCATGACTGAGTTTTCCTGCTTGTATGGCATGGTGCAGAGTTCTGTTGCCAGACATAGAGTCTTCAAACAGCCACTCTCTTGACCCTAGGCTGCAATAGCACCTCAAGACACTTGCTGTAGGCCTTCCTGTTGAGGCTGAGGCCATCACCAACTAATTTGGGAGAGTTCTTATCAGAACAATCAGAGTAAGTTTTCCGAGTTGTCGTACCTTCGTAATGACCCTTAGACTCAACCGACTCTTTATGAATCCTCTGCACTCTTTTCAGAGCTTCCGGCACGAATATCAAACAGTACAGTATGCCGCTTTCAAATTTCTAGCGCAGTGAATTGCGTTATGGTGCTCTTTTTCTGACTGGTGGTGCCCAACTATGCAGTCGAGAAAATCAAAAACAAACAGCGCGCATGTGCAAAATTAAAAATATAAAATGGCGATAATTTCCCAATTGCACCATGTATAAGTACCATTCGTTCATGCTTCTGAATATTACTGCCACATATGGTCAGAAGCTATATATGTTTTATAAAATCCAAAGCAGAATTCTATTGGCCCTGAACTACTACACGACTTTTGTTACTTTACCACCGCCATAAACTTGCTGCTTTGTCTATAAATACTTCCATAATATTTGTTCAGATGAGCTCTTCGCTATGGTACATAGACTTTTTTGAATTTAAGCATAGTACTTGACTGGCGACGAGGTTTCATCATTTTACAGTGAAGTTGGCTAAATGTAGCCGTAAGTTCTATACTAACAGTTTCTTTTCTCGCACTTCTCATTTGTGAAACTCCCTCCAGCCTACATGCTTTCCAGCCAACCTTAATCTGCAAAACTTTAAATGCAATGTCTTTCGCTTTCTGCTAACCTCCAAGATTACTCTCCTTTTGTTTTCGATCCTTAGTAATGTTTCTGTTTTCTAATTCTTCCACGCCCATTAACCCATTGTGTCCTAGGGGCTTTACTGCATTGCTTGGGTGAACTCGATTAAAAAATTACAGAAGGAAGCTACGTCACGGAAAGTGACTGAAATCGAGCTGCCAGGTCAGGATCGATTAATTTACAGACCCTTCATGAATCTCTAGATATATAGTCAGAACACCAGGCCACTAATGATAGCAGTATTCAATGAACGGAGTAATGGTAAATCTACAGGTGTGCAAGGTGGATTCCAATGATAAGAATTGCCTGGTACAACACAATAAACCAACTTTCCTTGCAGTAGACCTAACAAATGATTCAATATAATCATTCAACTCCATGTCAATGGAAAATATGAACTCCAAATGTCCGTGAGATTAGTTCATTTTTAGGACAATCGCAAGGACACCATCGAAACGGCAAGTCTTGTGTTCTAGGAAGAACATTGAACAGAGATACTCCAGATGAGTCGAGAAATGGAAGAGGATTTTCTAGCCAAACACTCTGCTTCATCTCCAGTGGATGTCTACACTTCAAACTGATTGAAGAGGTTGGGGGGGACTGAGAATTTGCTTTTGTTCAGTACACTCTTGCAGAGCCGCCAGTAATCTCTGGAACCAAATTTGTGAAAGGCTATACGGTGTCTCATTCTATCAGCGATTGGAGAGACGATTACACTCATTACGCGCGGTGAGAGAGAGATGTTTGTTACAATCGGACCTATCGCTCTGGTATGGATGGAAGTTGGGATTCCTGTGGGCTATAGAGGCTCAACAGACAAGAGAGGGCCAAGAAGATTCATTTGCTATTTCCGTACTGGCACGAAAGCTTTGATGCCGGCTTTCACCTAGAAATATACCTAAGTGGTACATTTCTCAACAGGATGATTAAAAATATAATTCCAAGTGGCATCGCAAAGAAAATCACTAAATGAATTCCAATCAGTGCCTTGTTAACAGAAAGATGTTCTGATAATAGAGAGTTCTTGCCTGATGGAACAGCAGAGAGAAACATCTATAGATACAACAGAGAACAGATCTGCTGAGCACGACATGAGTCCGGAGAAGAGGTAAGGAAGAGATAAAGTAGAGAAGTATGTCCGTCAGAAATACTAGGGAAACACATTGGAAGTCTACTATTTGAGAGATATTGAGAAATACAAAGTCTGGTCAGTGTCATTAGAGTGATGAAGCCACTTGACACGATGGGCACTGAAGTCGCCAAACGCAGTGATATTTACGGACGAGTGTAAAGAGAGAGACATTCATACTATCAGAAATTCTATCTCGTAATCAACCGTCATGAGAGGAAGAAGAGATAACAGACTGAGTTTAATAGTGAAAGTCGGAAGCAGATGTAAGAATTATCAATAGATAGTTCCTTGGTTAGTGGGAGATGTTTGCTAACATAGACACTCAGGCCATACATGTGAACACTAGAGTCCTTTCGAAAGAGAGAAAGATAACCAGGAAATGAGAATTCACTGGAAGAGATTGATGAGGCCTCATTAGTTTCACAGAGAGTTAGGATGTCTGGATAACGTTCCAAAAGAAACGATTCTACACCTCAGAAATTGGTAGGAATGTTACGAATGTTGGAGAAAGAAAGGTTGAGGGGCGTAGGTATTTTTCGAAAGCTGGTTAAGATTTATTTTGTTTCTTTGTTTTGGTCATGATATACTTTTAAAGGTGGGAGAGGCCAAGAATATTAGTTTCTGTCGGTCGTTAAAGGCAACATGAACTGGCGGGAAATTGGCATAGACTGCAGCATATTTCATGGATTATGAAAACTTTGGACTTTCTATGATGAAATGTTTTGAATGTCTGGTGAGTCTAAATCAATTGATTGTATAACAAACAATGTTCGTTACCAATGTCTATTGCTGTCCATATAGTGGTTTCTTTTTTTCTTCTATTTAACTGTTTCCTCTTTACACAGAAAGTCTAAAATGCAAAGATTAGATAGATAGATAGATAGATAGATAGATATGAACAGACAAAGACAGATAAACAGATAAATACTGTCTTACCAATATCTAGAAATTTAATAGATCATGAAAATTTTAGACTTTCTACAATAAAACACTTTGAATGTCTTGTGAGATTAATACGACTGTATAATCAATAGTTGATTGATTCATTTTTTTACTGCTTTGCAAGATTTTTAAAACCAGAAAATGTTTTTAGATTATAAAATCTTTTGTATTTTTTAAGATAATAGTAATTTAGTTATACAACTCTTACTAATTAATCGACAGATGGGGGAGGAGAAGAAGTGGTTTCATATCTTTCTAAAGGGTATTTGCATGAAAATGAACATAACGAAACCAAGTGATATTGAAACTCGGATCTCCGATTAAAAATTCCGAGCCATTATCCATCGCACTACTCACACATCTAAGCTTACGACACCTGGTATTTCCAAAGTAGTCACCCATCTTGGTACTGACCAAGATCGACATTGCTTAACTGCGGTGATCGTATGGTAACCACTGATTCAAAGTAATGTGGTCGTAAGCCCTAATGATCAATAGTGCTCTTTGGTAATGTCTATAGTGGCTATATAGTAGTTATATGTTTATATAGTGGCCAACTGTTACCTTTTTACATTGAAAGAGTAAAAATGCAAAGCTGCATTTGTTACTTTGAGAATTTTAGATGCAATAGAAAAATGCATTGAAACTAAGATACCAATAAAGTACAAAACACCCTATGAGATATGAGAGTGCCGACCAACAAGACTTTTAAAAAAATCTGATGTTTGCTTGCTTAGTCAGATTTGGGAAAACAGACCAGGCTGAGAACTTTCAAGCAAGAATAATCGATCAATAGATAGATAGATAGATAAGAATAGATTGAGATAGATAGATAGATAGATAGATAGATAGATAGATAGATAGATAGATATGAACAGACTGAGATAGATAGATAGATAGATAGATAGATAGATAGATAGATAACAGATTGAGATAGATAGATAGATAGATAGATAGATAGATAGATAGATAGATAGATAGATATGAACAGACTGAGATAGATAGATAGATAGATAGATAGATAGATAGATAGATAGATAGATAGATAATAGATTGAGATAGATAGATTGAACAGATGAGATAGATAGATAGATGAGATAGATAGATAGATAGATAGATAGATAGATAGATAGATAGATATGAACAGACTGAGATAGATAGATATGAACAGACTGAGATAGATACTGTATGTGCAGAGTGCGATCGATAAATTGTAGTCTAAAGCTGACATCTCATTTTAACAGGTATATTTACCAAAATTACACAGAAATATCTTGAAATAGTAAAGAGTAAAATTATTCAATAAAATCACCATCGCCTTCAATCACGGCCTCCAAACAACTTCTGAAACTTCTACTGGACAGTTTCCTTAAGTTGGTGAAGGCTGCCATAATCCTTGCCTTCAGTTTCTCTTTGGTGTTACAAGATGATTTGTTGGTCTCTCGCTCAACTGCTCAACAGACATAATAATAAAAGCTCGTTGCAGTCTGGGAAGTTAGGTGGTCAGATGTAAGTGAGGATGCAACTGAGAGGCATGACTGGGTTCTCCTGCTTGTGTGACATGGTGTAGAGTCCTGTTGCCAGACATAGGGTCTTCCGCATTAGTTCCTCAAGGCACCTGATGTAGGTCACCGTATTACGAGTCCAAGGCCCTCACCATCAAAATCGGGAGTTCTTTTCTTATCAGATCGATAAGAGTGAATTTTCCGAACTACCGTACCTTCGTCATCACCATTAAACTCATCCAACTTTTTTTCTGAATCCTTTGCACTGTCCTTAGATTGATACCCAAACACTCTGAAATTTTCGTATCGGGGCTCCCAGCGCGAATGTCAAGCAGTACATCATGTGATTTCAAAATTTCTGGCGGAGTGAATTCGTCATGGTGCTTTTTTTTCTCACAGACGGTGCCCAACTGACCCTACTATACTGTGCGGTCGACAAAATCAAAAACAAACAACGTGCAATTTACCAATTCTACCCTATATATCAAGCCAAAAATGTCCTGAACATAGATAGATAGATAGATAGATAGATAGATAGTGTTATGGAGTGATTTCACAGTGGAGGCTTGTATTTTGTACTAAGTCGGTCCTAAAATAGGTTCGACGTACAAAACGTTAATAGGTATGACGCAGAGTAATCTAGTTGTGGTTGCTGATACTTTAGTATCCGACTAACGGTCGTCCGGCATCGACTGACTTGACCGACCAACTGAGCGACTCCTCGTTACTCTTACTAATTATAGGTGGGAGAGTCTATTAACTATAGAATAGGTGTGTTCCACTATAAAAGATAGATAGATATATATGCATATCAAGCCAAAAATCTCTTGTAAAATTATACGCATCCAAACATTAAAACCCGTTGTTAAGATTCTATCATAAAAGCGGGAAATAAGCAAATCAGTTAAACATCAGCAACACAGCGATGAGAAGAGTAGCTTTCCTTCTGTCTTTTTTTCTTCTTCTTTATTTATTTTTTTTTTATTTTTTTTTTTTTTTTGGCATATTCTTACAAATGCAAAAATTGAGGAGATAAAAATATTATTTAATACTTATGTGGCCTTGTTTTGTTTATCTTGAATCAGAGAAAAGCAATAATAGAGTAAACAAGCGTTAGAGCAAAACAATCATCGAGGAAATTGTTCATTGTAATGTATCGTCTTCGGGTTGAAGAACTTCGAAAAAAAAAGAAAGAAAAACAAAATTTCAGAAAAAAATAAATATAAAAGATGAAGCAAAACAAAAGAAGTATAACCACGAAAAACAAAAAGAAAATTAATTTAAAAAAAAAACAAACGGAGAGAAAAAAAAAGAAGAGAAAGTTCAACGAAAGAAAGAAAGAAAATGAAGAAAATATAATATGCTAAAAAGGAAACAAAATGGAGGGAAACTTGAAAAAAGGATAAAGAAAAATAAAAAGAAGAAAAAGATATGAGCAATCATTCGAATTGAAAGAAAAATGCGAACGAAATTAAATGTCTAAGGAAAAAACATAAAGTTATATAAATTCTAAAAGAGTGCAAAAGGCGGGAATAAAGGTAGGAAGGAAAAAAGGAAGGAAGGAATATATAGGAATAAAAACAAAAGAAACGATCAATTAAAGAGGAAAAAACGGTTAACATACACCTTCTTATATCGACTCGAAAAAATTATGAATGCAAAATACTACTACAAGTTCTAACAAAAACAACAATAATAATAATAAGTACTTTCGTAGAAAATTGCAATTTTATTTATTTATTCATTTAATTTATCTTGCTTTTTTCTTATCAGAGAGAGCTAGCAGCTTTTTTTATCTTCAATATATTTTATCCTGGAACCGATTAAAAATGACTATAAGCCATTTGCTTCTCAGAGTGAATGCTAATGGTAGCCAGGATCATTCATTTTTCTATTTTTCTTTTTTTGCATTCATGAGTATCAAAATGAGGTTCAGCTGAGTTTTTTTCTGTTTCTTTTTTTATTGTTTCTTTGGGGATTTTTTTTATTGTTTCTTTTTTCTTTCGTCGAAAATTGGTTAAACTATATAAACTGAAAACTTCTATGACACGATGTCGTCTTTGATTGTACGTGCTGCATAAGCATAATCCCCCCACATACACATATATTTATAAGCACAGACATGCAGAAGCATTAAAAATTTTGGTTCATGCAATTTTAGGACATTTCAACCCTTTTTTGTGTTATTCACTGACTAGTTTTGTTGAATTATGTATGGGTCACCCAGTTAGGATCAAATTGACTATTTAATGATGCTAAGATAATAAAACAGGTTAAAAAATTCATAAAATTCAGGGAACTTACGCATAAAATTAACTAGGTTTACATTAAGATTAAAGGTTTCCATTGTTTCCATCGAAGGTAAACATTCTGTTCATAATCCTTAAACATAGAAATGTACCTCATGTAAATACAGTTGTAGTCAAACATTTTCAAAGCCAAGATTATTTCCTCATTTTTTCGAACAATCATTCTGAATTGGCTTAGATGACAGTATTTTCAATGGATAACCGTATTTGAGTAGACGTCCCGTTTATTTTAAACAGTATATATTTCGTCTACCTGCCGGCGTACTCGAAAAAGATTAAAAAACAGGTACCCTCGCAAGTTTTATGTATGGCGAGATCAAATTTTTGACGGAGAGTAGAAAACTTACGCAAAAGTCGTTATCGATAATTGTCGCTATGGGTTAAATAAGAATATTCATTATGTTTTATTTATTATCAATGTTATGAATAATCAATAGTGGCGTCTCCTTATTTTGTTACTCTCCTCTTTGAAAGAACTATTTCTGTTTACTGGGACTATAAAAGGACACTATACGCGAACCTTGTATTCTCAGTTGAATAAAGTTTTCTTAAGGCCTACACCTTCGTACTTTTATCATTACATTCAATTCATTGTTAAACTAGCACGAAGCTGATTGAAAAGATCAATATCATCAAACCAAATTCGGTATGATTAATCTAAAAAAATAATCTAGGGATCGAATAATAATCCTTATAACAGCACACACACACACACAAACGCACAAACACACACAACACACACACACATATATATATATATATATATATATGTGTGTGTGTGTGTG
>CAHIKZ030000377.1:2435000-2445000 GCA_903632075.3 Acanthosepion pharaonis | reverse complement strand
TTTTCGTTACTGCATATCTGCTTCTGTCTATATACATGGGGGACATATGTTTTTTTTCGCTACACAGTTCTAACCATGTTTCAAAAATAGAAGCTAAAAGCCCCGAATTTAATTTTGTAATTAAATTAAAGACATTAGTTCCATTTCATCCTCAAGCGAATTTTGGAGTAACTTTTAAAATTGCTGGGTTTTAAATACACAGCTAAAACATAGTTCATGTTTCCAAGGTTACAGATAAATCTATTTTGCTAGACAAGGGGTGTCTGGGTGTTCAATATGTCTATATTTTAATGTATCAGTTATTGCTACGTTTTGGTAGTGGGTAGGGATGTATTTTTCAATGAAATCTAACATCCGTTAAAAGCGTGTCGTCTGGATTTTTTTAAAATTATATTGTTACCGGCTAAAATTCTTACGACATTTTATTCCTTCGTATATTTAAAGATTTGGGGGGGTGGGTAGGTAAGAATACTTTTTATTTAACTACGATTTGAAATATTTTTTAATTTTTAATATACTATATTTCTTTCAAGAACAATTAAATGTAACTAGAATCCCTTACAGTATGTAGAATTATTATCACATCAAGTATATTACGATTTTTAAAAATTTTATTTTTAAATATTACTAAAGTAAAATTTTCATTTCTCTGATTTAGTAAACTTTATTTATTTATTTAATTACAATTTAAAAGAAGTTTAGGTTAGAATTCATTTTAATGAACTACAGTTTTAATTACATCTTTAAAATATATTCATTATTAGTTTTTTTAGACTATATTTCATTTAATAGAAGTAAATGTATTATAATTACTTACAGTCAGTAAAATTATTTTTCTACATCAAGTATATTTATATTACGATTTATAAAAAATTTATATTCAAATATTTTTTAAGTAATTTTTTTTTCCTTACGGCAAAAATAGCTAATTCATTTCTCTGATTTAGTACACTTTATTTATTTATTTAATTACAATTTAAAAGAAGTTTAGGTTAGAATTCATTTTAATGAACTACAATTTTAATTACATCTTTAAAATATTTCCATTATTAGTTTTTTTAGACTATATTTCATTTAATATATATATATATATATATATATATATATTATTTTTATTATTATTATTATTATATATAATTACTCATTTGTCTTTGCCTTACATTTCTGAAATTAATCATTCACATGGCTTCTACGGATCATTTTTTTTCCTTTGTCTCTTATACGATCTTTTGTCTTCTCGCTCGTTGAACAGCTTTGTTCAGATTTATTCTTTCTGTTTTCGTTGTGCTTTTCTTGTTTTTTTTTTTACCTTGCGGTCAATATATATTCTAAACAATGAGTTGAATAATCTAGCGTACCAAAGAACAGATTAAGACAAGAGAAAGAGTGAGAGGGGGAGGGGTGGAGTGCAAAAGATAGAAATCGGCTTTAATCGATAGAAAAATACGACTCTAATGACAATGATGTCATTAAGCTGCCTTACAGTGTGAGAAAAAGCTGCACTTAAAAAGAGTCCATTTTAGTCTAAACCAATGCTTCTTAGTGTCTTATGCCATCCCCTTTCGATCCCAGGTTCCCTCACTACCTCCCCCTTTGTGAATTAGCATCTAGTCCTTTTTCACCTTTATAATTATGATTTATTCATATGATTGAACTTTTTCCCTAGTTTCTCCTTTGGATGGTATTTATCTACGGGGAGCCAAGTGCCTCCCATGTGAGAATTTCACATATATATTCGGCTGATTCTGCTTCATAAACCAATAATATTTGACGGAATTATGCAAATAAGTTACACTTCAAATATGATTTTGACTCATGACGTAGAAACGTGTGCACATTTTAGCTCCTTTAGCGGGAAATAGATGACAACGTTGGAAAATTGACATCCTGGAATGATAGAGTTCGAAACGAACAGCAAGCACAATAGTGAACAGTAACAGCAGTAGAGGTCAGTTGATGGGGAGAGCAGAGGTTAAGAACATTAAACATGGCAACAGGTACCAGAAATACAACCACTTAAACAGCTTTTCACTTGATCAGACAAAATTAACATCTATACGAGATTTAAATGGCGAATATTTCAATGAGCCAGTTCGATAAGGGCTAAATACTTGGCGACTTGTCAAAATGATGACCCTGCAGATTCGAAAACTTCGAAAATGATACGGCATATATACAGAATTAGTATAAAAAAATTCAAGTCAGAATTAATAGTATTACAGATAGATAGATAGATAGATAGATAGATAGATAGATAGATAGATAGAGAAAGAGATAGAGGAAGAGAGAGGAAGAGAGATAGATAGATAGATTTATGGAAAATAAAACTGAACACCCAGAATATTTGTTACAATTTACTACGCCTATATATATATATATATATATATATATATATATATATATATATATATATATATATATGTTTGTTTGTGTGTGTGTGTGTGTGTGTGTGCGTGTAAAGTAGCGCAGAATGAGCACTGGTAATAACAAAACAATGCTCGATATATAACAGAGCTAAAATTTATACTACTAATAAATAATTTTGCTCCTCTCCATTAGCACAACTCTGATTTTCATGCACGATTCAATCGTCAGGAGTGAATTGAAAAATAGGAGGGTTGGCTGAAAAGTGCATAGGCTGACTATGAGACGAGAGCTGTGAAGTCTTGCATGCATTAATTTCAACTCTTCTTATTAATAACGGCATTGTTTCTTTTCGAGTAAACTGACAAGGTCCATTTCGTCATTTTTCTTTTTTGGTCGTTTGGACTTGATAGCCTTTTGTAACTGTCTCAGCAAGTTTACATAGTACTCTCCATTGATGACGTGGCCATTTTGAATAGACAGAATGCCTTTTGCATCCCGAAATACTGAAGCTATCACCTTCCCAGCAGATGAAACGACGTTGGCCTTCTTTGGAACAGGTGAAAAGTAGTGTTTCCTCTGCATGTATTGTCTCTGGCTCAAAATGATGAACCCAACACTCATACTGGGCTATGAAACGCTCAAGGAAACAAGGTGAATCTGCCTCCAACAATGTCAGATCTTCCCGTGATGTGATCAGCCTAGTACGCTTTTGATCATGCTTAATCAGTCGTGGTAGGCACAAATCAGAAACTTTCGTCATACCAAGTTCATTGTGCAGAATATTCTCAACTTTATTCTAATAACATTGGCTATTTGATTTGTAATCAATTGTTTGTCATTCATCACCATCTGGTGAACACGATCAATGTTTTCTACGGTGCTGGCAGTCGTAAGACGTCCAGACTTTGGGTTATCTTCAAGTCTCTCCCTTCACCGCCTAAATTCAGCTGCCCACTTTTGCAGTGTTGATAAAGCTAATAATTCACTATATGTAAGGTTTCATTTTAGCTTTAATTAAAAGCTAAAGGATTTAAAATTTAATTTTTCCAGCAAGCAAAATATCCTGCGGTGTATTTCAAACAGAAACTATATTGGCCGGAATCGATTTTTTCCAGTAAAATTGATAAAATCGGCCGTTTTGGCACATTTGTAAACAAAGGTTAATTCTCAGTTTTAAAAATCTTACAAAAATAAAATATATATTTCTGAAACATGATTTGAAGAAAATTATCAAATTTAAAGTTAAATTGATATGATTTGAAAAAATATTACTTACTTATAGCATAAAATGAAGTATGCAAGGCTTTCTTAACCACGGGGTCTTGTTTTTCTGACGTGTTAATCGATTTATTCACTGCCGAATGACCGCCAAACGTCTTCATGCTTAAGTATGATGGAGCAGATGATAAAGTTTACATGAAGATTTTTTCCCGTAAGTGAGGACAACCCTTAAAACACGTGACCTTTTAATGATAATATGAAGTTTGAACAGCCATATTGCACGTATGTACACATATAAAAACAAATCGAAATTCTATTTCAGGGTCGTCAGATTGTAATAAGCTTTATAATATATGATTATTAAATATAGTTTCCCTTAATAACAACATTCCCTAAGGATTATCACACTGAAAATTAATTTTAAAATATTTAAAAACTTTATAAATTATTCAATTTAAATTGTAAAAAATGTAAACAAATCTTGTAAAATTCAGTTTCATCAAATTTTTTTCTTCAGACAATATTGTCTTTAATATATATTATTCATAAAAGCAATTCAAAGATTCTCTAATTAAATAATGTCTTAGTTTAACTGCGTTTTTTATTTTTTTGATTTAGATCAGATTTTCCTTAAGACGTGGTCCAATTTTGCAAAAAATTTGATTTAAATTCTTCAAAATATTTTGCTTTTAAGTAATATGGTCACTAAAAATTGTCTCGTTGAATTTTTCAAGTTTTCATAAAATTAAATCAGGGAATGAAAAATATGTAAAAAAAAATATTTTTACCAAGATTTTCTAATAAAAAAATTTCATTCATTTGTGAATAAGTCCTGAAAATATTAAAATCCGACAATTAATTGATTTTTGCGAGAATTTCTAAATTAATATATTCACCGAAAAAAGAGGTTAAAATTTACTATGCTAAAAGTTAGTAAATCCGCTGATGCTAGAAAAACAAGTTTTTTAATCAAAATTTCGAATGTTCTAAAAATGAGTAAAAAATTTAATTAAATGATAAAAAAAAACTTTGATACTTCCTCTTAATAACAGCATATCGATTTTGACGATAAAACTGTTTTCATTATGTTTGAAGCATGTTTTCATCACGGTATGCTAGTTTTTTAGCGCTTTCGTAGAGGTACCTATATAAATATATGTTGATTTATTAGTAGTATAAATATATATAGATATTAGTAAGATAGATAGATAGATAGATAGATAGATAGATAGATAGATAGATAGATAGGAGAAGAGCAACGTTTCGTCTGTAAGAAAGGAGTTTTAGGGTGGGAAATAATTCGACACCCACAAGAAGGCGGAGACGCTTTTGAAGTCTAACGAGACTGGACAGCTCCTGCCCATATGTATTATTCCATTTCAGGCCTGATCTGGCTCTTGAAAAGGTAAAACATAGCAAGAGAAGTCAGGTACTTACTGGAGGAATATAGAGAACTGTCCATTTCTTTAGAGATGGATCGTATGTATGAGTTCCACTTGAGGATATAAGAAAATGTATTTTTTTTAAATAATTTCACAGAGTTATATGGTCTGGTGCTCCCGCTGTTCGTCATAAGGTCCTCGACAAAATCCAGAGACGGATATGCAATGTGATTGACTCTGATCTGGCATCTCGTCTACAGTCGCTCTCTCACAGACGTGACATCGCCTCTTTCTATCTTTACTACTACTAATTTCACGGTAACTGCTCCGACGAGCTGTTTTCGCTAGTTCCCAGACTGCACGAATTTAAACGTGCAACTAGGCTGGCATCTCGATCCCACCCTTTCGCTGTCGAAACTGCTAAATGTGGTCGTCTCTTCTACTTCAATTGCTTCATGTCTCGCACCTCCCGTCTGTGGAAATCCCTTCCTATTAATTGCTTCCCTGATAGCTATAATCTCCAACTATTCAAATGTAATGTCAATTGACATCTCCACATGCCTTGGTCTATTGACTAGCCTTCTCTTCATCCTTTCCTCTATCACGCCTCTTTACTCTCGCTCCCACTTTCTATAACGCTTTGCGTGTTCGCGACATCCCGCCTTGCTTGGAGTGAAATGCTTTGAAAAAAATCAGGTTTAAATAGGAATATAGGCATACTCAACGAATAGTTTCTACATTATCATTATTATCATTGTTATTCTTTTATCTCTGGTATTTCTTTCATCGACCTAATATATCTCTCGCTCTTTAGATAGATGCGCGTGTGTGCTTGTGTGTGTGTACGTGTGTGTGTGTGTGTACGCACTTTATTAAATCATTGATGTCTTCGTCACCTACTGAGAATGAGTTTCTGCATCTCTTGAAGCTTAAAAACATATCTGCATTAACATGCGTGCAGTGACGTCATCTCCCTCTGCAGGAAGTCGCTATGGTGACCAGGGTTTTGTTATGTAACCTTTCGTCAGCCCTCGAAGAAAATACATTTCCATGTACAAAGCCGAACGATGAAAAAGAAACGCGCCTATGCGCACACACGTACTTCTAAAGAGAAATAGTCCAATGGAAACCAAACATTTTGGATAAAGTAAAAATAGTCATTCTACCTCGATTAGTTCGGTGTGCAGCAACTCTTTGTGCCTTGAGCGGTAAAGTAATTTTTTGAAAAAAAAATATATATCGGAGACTTAAGTAAAAATTTTCCAACCTAAAAAATTTACCCATGGGATTATCCTCAGAGAAAATTAATTTCTCATTTTTTTTCTTCTAAAAATAATTTTTTAAAAGATAATTCACCTCTTTTACAAATGGAAAAAAAATAAAATTCGCATTCTATTTAACAAAATTCAAGAATGTGTTCTCGTCACGTGAACTTTCCATGCTTAACTCTCTTCCGGTTTGTAAATACTGTTTTATGAAGTAAGATGTATATTGCACCCAGAGAGGATCGAGTTCACTCTCTGGTCAGCGAGATTAAATTTTTAACAAAATGCCTACTTTCTACTCATACTAGTTGCCTTGATGAGAATGAAACAACGACTGTGGTTTATTTAAGTGAACACAAAATGAGGGGTAGATAAACTAAGTCGCCGATGTAGAAATTAGGCGAGACAATTCAAGTTTTGCGAAACAAAGAACAACAAATTCATAAAGGAATATTAAAGAAAGTTACAGAGTGTGGAAAATTGCTTTGAAATTTCGGAAGTTTGTAAAATGTTTGTAAAAAAAATGACTTTAACTTATAAAAAAGCTCCATTTTTAAAGTAGACGTTATGGAAAGAAAGCTAAGACTGCGAATATGAAAATTTGTTTTAAATAGTGTTCCAATAACTTGAACCGATTTTAAATGTGAATTTATTTTAAGCGTCTAATGATTTTTTCTTTTTTTTTAACAACTTAAGTCTTTGGCAATTTCTAACCATGGAAGGATTAACAATCAAACAGCGTGTTAAAGTTATCGAAGCCAATTATGAAAATGGACATTCAAACAGAATTTGAGTGAGAAGTTTCCAGGTCGCATCATCTCTCGAAACAGCGAAGTGAATTGGCCACCACGATCGTGCGCCTTTAGATTTCTTCCTTTTGGGGTCATCACGAAAGTAAGGTCTATGCTAACAACAATTCAACAGCTGAAGGATGAGATAATAAGGCATATTAGTGAGATCGAGGAGCAACTATGCAGAGACGTCATCAAAAATTTTGACCATCGAGTGGAGGTGTGCCGCCGAAGCCTTGGCGGACATTTGGGCGATATTATTTTTCACACATAATTGCCATGACTTAAATAACATGATCCAATAGAGAAATAAATTTTCACCAATAACACTGATCTATTTACTGCTAACATTGTTCCGTCTTAATGAAACACCCTTTATATGTAATTCAGGTTGTTCTGTTTTGTAGTTAGTCACTGTTAACTGAAATAAGTAGTCTCGAAGATGGAATTTCTTGTAGAAAGACTTCTTGAAAGGAAGAATATTATGCACAGAGAATTATTATGGTTTCGCGTTTTGTGGGGCTACTGAAGAATATTTTTGTCATTTCTATTTAATGTATCAAATAGGCTCCAAAAGACTGTTTTTTGAGGGTTGATATAAACTATTGTTTTCATTGGTTCTAAAATGCAAGTTCGAATTTATCTTTTTTAACAATAGATTTTGTACGGGGTGAGATTCTAGAGGCTGTGAGCTAATTTATTTTTAGATTGCAGAAAATGTCTGGGACTGAGATTGGCGAAATTGGTAGGTACGATAAAATGCTAATTCAGGTTCCATAGTGAAATAAAAGAAGATGAAAAAGATATTGCATTTTTTTCCTTTTCTTTTTTTTTTTTTTTTTGTGTGACAAATCTTTATCTATAAATGGAAAGACAAAGATAATGAAATCTTCACCTGAAACCGTGATATTAAGTATAAATTCTATTCTGTCATGACAATATATATATATATATATATATATATATATATATATATATATATAGGTAGTAACCCGTTCGTATAATACAGGCGAGTTCTATTAACACAACATAGAATTTGAAATATGTTAAAACTGACTCAAAAAAAAGCGCTCAATGTTTATTTTCATTAAACAGAGCAAATTTTCTTTACAATTGAAATTAAGATACCTTTTTAGTTAATGACCTTCACCTATGAATTTCAAAATTAAAATTCGTTGGTGAAAATGGTCATTCACTAAAGATATCTTAATTCCAATTGTAAAATAATATATATATATATATATATATATATATATATATATATATATATGAATTGTGCTGACAATTTCTCGGTTCGACCATATTCTAAAAATACAAAATAAATGTTTTTACAAGGTTTGATACTTAACTATTTGATCAAGTGTTCTGAAATTGAAATCAACATAAGTGAAGACTGGAATTTCTAGCCTTGAATCAAGGAAAAAGAAAGATAACCAGTCTGGTGTTTCTGCTATGTTTAGAGATTCTTGATGAAATTCAAACAAGAATCAGCAATGTTATTGGTCCTAACCTGGCATCTCGGCTTCAGTTACTTTCCCATTACCACAAGGTAGCTTCTCAATACTGTTTCTATAAATACTTTCTTGGCAATTGTTCTGATGAACTTTGCTCTATGGTACCTATGGTACTCTATTGTACATAGACTTCATGAAGCGTGGTACTAGATTGGTGGCAGGGTCTCATCATTTTACAGTTAAAATGGTTAAATGTAACCGTAAGTTACATGTTAACAGTTTCTTTCTCTCGAACTTGTTACTTGTGGAACTCTCTTACGGCATCTTGCTTCCCAGACAACATCGATCTTTAAAAATTTAAATGCAATGTCAATCGTTATCTGTCTTTTTAATTCTTATTCTTTTATTGTTTTCTCTCCTTAATAAAGTGTCCCTCGTATACAGTAACCTCTTGCGTCTCAAGGCTTTATTGCCTTGCTTGAGGTGAAATGGTTAAAAGAAAGAAAAAAGAAAGTCAAGGAGAATTTTGAATTCAAAATCGTAGAAAGGACAACAAGAAATTCTTCCACTATATTTCAAAGAAATTCTAGAAGTTACCAGATAACAAAAAGGAATCTGTGGAGAACCGTGATCGCCTACGTCCTCAATGCACATAACATTAAAAAAAACATGACCGATTTCGAATATTGCAAAAAGAGAAAACGACAAGCAATGAACTTTCTAAGGAAAATCTGTTCCTCAGCAATCACAACAATTTTATATTGTAAAATCTACGATCTCAGTTTTTATAAATATTTGTTTCTTCAACTGACATGGGTCCTTCACTTTCTCTTACTTTCACTCCCTCACTTTTGGTCACACACGCGCACAATCTTTTTTACCTTTTATTTCCTTTACACGTGATTGTCATTCTTTTTTTTTTCTCCATATGTGTGTGTGTCCGCGCGCCTCTGTGTGTAATTAGATGTTCATCTATCTCTTTATATTTCTGTGAATTACCTCCCCTTTATATTTTTAGTATAATCTTCTCTTATAATACACCCCTTTTTCATCTTTGTCTATTTTTCCTGTTTTTTTTTTTGTTTTTTTTCTATTTTTTCTCGTAATTTCTCCCACGTATTTTTAAAAGTATTTTCGTTTTCTCTCTCTTCCGCTTTTGAAACATTTTATCATTAGTTTGCATGTTTTCTCTTATATTTTCAACATTTATTATCTTTGATTAATACTCCATATTCACCCCCTCAAACAAGGAGAAGGGGTAGAAAGATTGTGTTCTGCTCGCCCTACAGGCGAGGGGTATCTAGCTTGAAAATCAGCGTACAAAACTCCAGCTTTGAACGCTTCCTGAACACTGACTCCCAGTAACAGTTCGAAATATTTTAGCACCCACAATGCACATTTCCAGTATGGTTTTCTTACATTTTTCATTACGTTCCATATATTTTTATATATTTTTCTCTCTCTCTCTCTATTTTCTCTCTCTCTTTCTTTCTTAGTCTCTCTCTTTCACTATTTCTTAT
>CAHIKZ030000377.1:2412500-2430000 GCA_903632075.3 Acanthosepion pharaonis | reverse complement strand
TCCTCACCGAGTAATCACTTCCATGTTAGTGGCTTTACTGCCTTACTTGGGGTGAAATTGATAATGCTCCTTGTAATAGAGACTTTGTAATCGCAGATACAACATTTGTACGCCGTTGAACAATACTGGTGTCAGACGCCTTCGAATAACATTCGCACTAATAGTACTTGCTCGAATAGTAACCACTGTATAGTGATCTGAATAGAGATATAGTATAGTGAATAGAGGAGAGAATCGCGATCTGTATAGAAATAGAAGATAGAGTAGAAATAGCGATCAAATTGGGGGTCACGCCACTTCCTACACATGCGTTTCTTTTATGGTCACGTGGTCTAGTTAATTCAATAATGGGATTGCATGTGTTTGCTCACTGGCGATCTATGTTTAAACTCAAGTATCAACAGCGACACTTTATTCATATATATATATATATATATATATATATATATATATATATATATGTGAAAATATATAGAAAATAGGAAGGAACTGGTTAGGTAAATAATCCAAAGTCCCTTAGTATTTTAGTTATTATTTTTAAAAAATAGTGCTCGATACAAAAGTAGAGCATAAATATAATTATTTATTTAAAAATATGATTCTAAAACGTTACACAAGGAGTCTCATGTTTCAAAACAAGAGCCGAAAACTTCAATACAATTATTTAAATTAAATTGAGTTAAAATAAGCTCTGTTCCATCTTCAAGCGATTCTAAAAAAATTTCGCTTGAAGATGGAACAGAGCTTAGTACTTTAATTCAATTTAATTTAAATAATTGTATTGAAGTTTTCGGCTCTTGTTTTGAAACATGAGACTTCTTGTGTAGCGTTTTGGAATCATATTTTTAAATAAATAATTATATATATATATATATATATATATATATATATATATATATACAGTGTAACCCGGATATAAGAGAAACCCGGATATAAGAGAGATTTTCTCTGGTCCTAAATTAGAGCCTGTGTTAATGTATATAAAATAGACCAAACCATGATATAAGAGAAACCCGGATATAAGAGACTTCTTCTCCGGACTCGACAACTCTCTTATATCCGGGTTACACTATATATATATATATATATATATATATATATATAGTGATTTTCCAAGCGTAGCTTAGATGTGGCACAAGGCCGAAATTAGGGGGCATCCAGTGAGGATCGAACTCACTACTCACTCGTAATTGTTCTAGCGAGCCAATATATATATATATATATATATATATATATATATATATATATATATATATATATATATATTTTAATTGCTAATATTGTTGTCTGCACCATTTCGAATATTAGCGTAACCTATTCTAACGTATGTTATTAAACTATTCCGACTAACAGGGTAACCTATGTTAATATATGTTAACACCATTTTGAATATAGGAGTAAGCTATTTTAATATAGCTGAATTAGTGTTGAGCCAATTTTTGAAAATTATGGGTACAGAAATGCGTCTTGTGAAAGACCCATTGATTTTATTTCAATATGGCTTTCTTTTCTGTAGGTCAACTGCTGATGCGTTATTGGTTATTGCTGAAATATATGTAGGAAAATTTTTAATGTTCCCCAGAAGCCACGAAAATTACATTTTTGTCTTCCTGCATATATATATATATATATATATATATATATATATACTAAGTAAAAAAATCCTGGCTAGTTTTCTGCTGTGGTTTATATGAAAAAATACGACAATATATTTGACCCCACTTTTTTTTTCAATCATACATTTCTTTTTAGGTTCTCAAAGATTCTAAAACCGATGTGCGCTATCAAAATTAAAGACATACTTTCCTGCAATTATTTCAGTATGATCAATCACAGCGAAAACAGTACACAGGGTTCGTTTTCTGTATGGGAACGCTCAAATTTTTCCCATATTAAATTTATGCTCTACTTTTGGTGAATGGAGGATACGTTTACTTCCTTTTACACAAGCTAGAAATATAAATCAAAAACCTCAATTACATTAGCCTTATATTGGTTGAGCCTGGGAAACCTTCTTTACTGATAATACTAGCATGCTGTTAGATTTTGAAAGCTTTCCAAGTACAGTGAAACCTCGGTTCTCGAACTTCTCACATGTCGAACAAATCTGTTGTCGAACAGAAAATTCAAGATGAAAATGCTTTTCCAATTTTGTTGTACTGTGCCTTTTTTTCTCTTCATTAGTCTTCAGTCATGGCTCCAAAGAAAGCTAGCAGTGATAGTGGTAAAGGAAAAAGAAAAGTTAAGAGAAATACAATTGTTGATGATATTGTCTCTTCCTACTCAGTTTAGTATGGCAAAATCAACGATCTAGACTATTCTTATAAATAAAGAGACGATCATGTCTTTTCTTCCCTTTTCCAAACAATAACATGTCTTCCCTTCCTCTTCTACTTACGCCATCAACTCTTCTACATACAGGGACGGTAAAATTGAAGTGTCCGTCTATATTTTATCGTTTTAGTATTTTTTTTTCTTAGATTTAATGATTTTCATTAGGTTTATGTATAAACTTGTGCATAAAGTACTATTGTTAAAGTTTAAATAAGCAATGATCATCGCACCAGGAATGGAATTAATCCATTTTCCATTGATTCCTATTGGAAAAATAGTTTCGGTTTACGAACATATCGGTTTACGAACGGGTTTCAGGAACGAAATAAATTCGTAAACAGAGGTTCGACTGTAGATTGAATTCACAAGTGCAACTGTATAATGAAATACGGTTTGTTTGTTTGTTTGTTTTTACAATTGCTATGAATGATTCATTTCCAAGAAAGGTAAATGTCGATTGTTACGCCTACAGGTATAGTCTATAGATCCTCCCCGGATTTCCCCCTACCACAAACCAAACACACACACACACACACTCTCTCTCTCTCTCTCTCTCTCTCTCTCTCTCTCTCTCATTCTTTCTTGTTTTGTATTGTATACATACCCTCAAACAGCAAACTTGTCCAAATTGTGTAACAGCATAATTATCTATCCAACAAAATGTTTAATATTTAAAGAACCACTAAATTCTTTGATCTTAATTTTTCCAGATTCTCAGTTAAGAAGTTCAGCCATCTTGACACAATTTGTTGTAAGAATCGCTGAAAAAGCCTTTGAGTTATTCAGCTAAAAAGAGAACAGGTTAAAATCGCTCTTCCCAACTGAGCAATGGTAAGAGGAAATAAAATCATTCAGGCTTTCAGTAATGGTACCAATATTCATACTCTGGTTTCCATCTTCAAAGTCCATTCAAGAACCATCAAGAGAACTGTGAATAAGTTTTAAAAAGAGAGAACAGTCGAAATAAAAACTGGATAAGGAGGTCACAACAAGAAAAGTGATCATCATTTCATGTCAGAGCTAAAGAGATCAATTAGAAAAATCCAATTCAATTCACAAGATGTTTGGCACATGAGAGAGGTGTTTCATCTATGACAGTTCAAAGATCAGTGAAAAAAAGACTTCAAAATGATATCGTAAGTGAAACGTGTGAGGCACCTTGTTACTCCCAGACAGAAGGTTAGTTAGGGCGAAGATCATGTTGAATAATTTGGAAAAGAAACCTCGAATAATATATATATATATTTTTGAACTTTATATCAATCCTTCATGAGCTTCCAATCCTTCGCTCAGATTAATTAATAAAGAACATGTCATTTTCATTTAGGATCGATTTCATCATGATGCTTCTGTTAAGCTAAAACATTCTTATTGCTCAAAGATAAAAACCGCTGGGAATTCCAATAAGATATCTTTAATCGTTTCTAAGATACTAAAGTTCATGTAGCAATTGGATAATTTTGATCTTACACGATTTGGACAATTTTGCTGTTAAACACGGCAGAAGAGATGGTTAAAGAAAGGGCTAAGGGATTAGTGGCTGGTAAATTCTAGGCTGGGTGAACCGACTACTACCAACTACTAGTCCCTTAGCCCTTTCTTTAACTATCTCTTTCTCTCACCTTCCCTCCCCACTACCAATCTAATGTGTCCGTCCGATGTATTTTCTCCATTTACGGAGATCACGATCTGAAGAGTTGGACACCTCGGTGTTCACGAAATAAAAATTATAATTATGGATAATTAAAGTCTCGTCTTCATATTATCATTATAATGCTCTGTAGTCTACATTGAGCTCTTCCTGGATTTATATCCTCCTCGGAATTATCCTTTCCAGTCACAAACTGGTAAAGCGTATATATATATATATATATATATATATATATATATATATATATATATATACTTACACACGCACGCACACATAGACACATACGTGCGCGCACCCACACCCACATACAGTAGAACCACGGTTCTTGGTCACAATCCTTTCCAGAAAGTCGCCTGTAAAAGTATACATCCAATTAATCTGTTCCCCGCACACAAAAACATTAACAAAAATACATTTCATACAGAATAACTATAGTTTTAGATACAGAAAACGTTAAGAAATCTTACTTATTATAAAACGCAGATTGTGTGTGTGTGTGTGTGTGTGTGTGTGTGTGTGTACGTTTATATATTGGATCGGATTTCCTACATTTTTCAACCGATTTCAACAAAACTTCACAGGATTGCGTAAAATTACCTTGCGGTGGTTCTGACAGCGCCAAAAATTGGAAAAACACAATTGTTTTTGCACGAAATCAATTTGAAAACACGATTCTGTCGCCAGAATGAAAGGGGGAGAACTCATATCGAGTTACACTTATAAAACCCAGGTTTTGTGTGTGTGTGTGTGTGTGTGTGTGTGTGTGTGTGTGTGTGTTCGTTTATATATGGCATCGGATTTCCTACATTTTTCAACCGATATCAACAAAACTTCACTTTTTTTGGCAGGTAGTGTTTCTTATTGTCTTGCACACTTTTTTTTTTTTATTTTTACATTTAGAATGCTTTAAAATTCCATTTACAAGACAATTGTTTATAATAAAAATTCTATTCAATCGGTAGACTCATAACGATTGAAAACAATGTTTTTGTTTGAGTTTGGGTTTAACCAATTCGTAAAAAAAAAAAAAAAACTAATTAAGACATGCGTGTCCGTCAACCTTAAACAATAATCTTTGTCAATTTTATTTTTCAGTCTTTATGATGGTCGATACTTGATCTATCTCTTACATCCTCGGGCAACGCCAGGCTCTACTGCTAGTAAAAAATAAATAAACAAATTATAGAATAAATGAACATTTAACTTAAGACGATGAAGAGGCGGGAGAGGAGAGCTGTGTTATTGCTTGCAAGGGGATCCCTTCCATAAAGACTTCAGGTTAAGTCTGGGGTTATTTGCCTTCTCTGTCTTTTCGTGCCACTAGAACCCACTTGAGTCTGATCGAAGCAGTCTCTCACTAAAATCTGTCCAGCAGAGTTTGTTTTTGTTTTCGCTTTAAAATGTTCTTGAAATGTGACACGGCATTGTCACTAAATATGTTTACACCACAGATTGCAACAGCATTGTTACGGTGACATTTTTCAACAAATCTTTTAAACAAACGCTCTTAATCACTGAAGAAGCCACATTCTCCCATCGCTCCCCCTACTCTTATGCTATTTCATCGGCTGAAGTTTGTTGCTGCTCCAGATGAAGGTTTTGGAGTTCTTCAGTGGTTAGCTCTTTCCTGTAGTCCTCCACCAACTCCACCACCCGTTAACCACTCATATCCAACCCCAGAAACTTCCCCATAGATAAACTCGGAACTTTCTTTGAATATATGGTGGGTTAAAACTAAAAACAACTCAAAAAAAAATCACTATTTAAAACGAAAATTTTCGAAGTAATGTTAGGGTAGACCTTCGCTTAGCGAGAGACAAAGCCGAAGAAACTGATGCTTTGAATCGTGGCTTGGCTTGGGCAAGCGAACAGGAATGTACAGGTTCGTAACGGAAGGATTTTCTTTGCTTGATAACTGAGGAGATGTACAATTTCCGAGACTTCTTTTCACCGTGTGTAAGAAAATATTTTTTTATAAAAAATAAATTGAAATGCCGTAGTTTTTAAGAATATTTATTTAGAGTACCGTTTTCACAGATCTATGATATTCAAAACTTAATTTCAGATGGACGGTTCTGTAGATGTGTCTTGATATGCCTCGCATCTTACATCTATATACAGATGGGAGATATATCACAAAATAGCCACACAACTCTCCATTTCAACTTAATTTTTTAAAATCATAGAACTGTAAAACCAGTAAAGTTAATCGAAATATTCTTAAGAATTACAGCTGCATTTTCGTCTTCTTTTTCCTATATATATATATATATATATATATATAGATAGATAGATAGATAGATAGATAGATAGATAGATATTATCAAATCGGCAAGTGGAATGGATAATATAAGTAGGTCTTTTTAATATAAAATATTAAAAAGATAGATGCACGAAGAGAGTTCAATGTATTTTTTAACATATTGTCTGGATAAATTTAAACCATTTTGTAATCCCGGCCAGACGAGGCAGGTATTAAAAATTTACCTGTCGAAATAAATTTATTATCGGATCTTTCGAGGTAGTTAAATTTTTTCCTGTGATATATATATACATATATATATATATATATATATATATAATATTAGTGGTAAATATACACATTCTCTCTATTCTATTTTTATTTCCGGAGTTATTCTTGGATCGTATTTAAATTATGACCATGGAATATTAGTGTTTTTAATATTTTATATATATATATATATATATATATATATATATATATATATATAAATAATAAGAACAACAAGATTTATAATTTGGTGTTCTTAGAAGTTATGTCTATTAAAAAAAAAAAACAGTGCTCGATACAAAACAATGGAGCAAAATATTATAATAATTTTCTTTTTAAAAATATGATTCCATCGCGAGACAGAAAGTTTCAAGCGATGATAAGAAACCTATTCCTATCATCGCTTGACGATGGAACAAAACTAGATTTTGCGCTTAATTTTCATTAAATTTATAAATTTAGTTTCAGTTTTGAAACATGGACATTTTCTGTCGCTACGGAATCATATTTTTAAAAAGAAAATAATCATTATAATAAAATAATATATATATATATATATATATATATATATATATATATATGAATGATAAAATAAAGAACAAATATGAAACGTATATCAATCTAACATGTTTCACTTATATCATAGCTTTGACGAAGCTTTTAATAAATATGAAACATGTTAGATTGATATACATTCATATTTGTTATTCTATCGGATTCCGATCCATATTTGATTTGCATTTGACCTTTAACTCATATATATATATATATATATATATATATATATATATATATATATATATATATATATATATATATATATATGGTTCGTGCATTAAAGTCCACGTCAGAACAGATTATTATTCTATTCATATGCGGCGCAAGCATTATCTTGATTCCAGTATATCTTTCTGTGTTTAACATTTCATTAACATATGTATTGCTTCGCAACCAATGGCAAGATTCGAAAAAGATTTGTAGGCTCATAAGAAAACAATGGAATGTTTTGCAAATGAATATTTGTCATTATTAATTAATTAATTTCTGTCTGAATTTCTTGGATGAAGAGGGTATCATTCTGTCTGAATTCATTGCCAAACACTTAAGTTGTTAACTCTGAAAGAAAAAGAAAGAAAATTATAAAACGTTTAAACTTAATTCACATTTAAAATCGGTCCAAGTTATTGGAACAGCCTTTATTATAAAAAAATATCTCGTTATAACGGTCCATTTCTAAACTCATCTGTCATTATAATGTAATACTTGACAAACAAAATATTTACCCATTTTCCATTTTCAAATTTTAGAAAATTTTTAATTAATCGGTAACTATAAAAAATCATTTTTTCAATTAGTATGGTTAAAGTGAAGAATGTTATAAGACACTAATCTAGTAGAATGCCAAGGATATCATAGATCGAGCGTGTGAGCAGCGATGAAGTCTTAGAGAGGATGCGAACAAGGACGGAGCTTATACTTAACACCAGGAAGAGGCAGCTGAAGTTCCTGGGACATATAATGAGGAAGAAGGCCTGGAGAATCTGATACTCACGGGTCTAATACAGGGAAAGGGAGACAAGAGAAAGCAACGTGTGACATTCCTTAAGCAAGTGGGTGACAGAAAGTGGTCTGGGGTGAGGAAAAGAAGCAGAGGGAAGGAACTTGTTAGGAGCTGCAAGGGATAGAGAGAGGCGGAGAGCCATGATCGTCTACGTCCTGAAAGGACACGGCACATAAAAAGAAAGAAATTGAATTTTGGTACATTGGCGTACTAATCGAAAACGCATAAATGAAGGGATTCTTGTATATATGCAAATTTATGTAATACACGTATATATATATATATACACATTTATATTTTTTAATTGAGAGGCAGTGTTTTTAATGCCACAGCTAAATTTACATAATTTTATTTGTGGGTCTACGTGTGTGATTTAAATATTGAATTGTAATCAAGGACAACGTCCATAAGCCTGAATGTTCACTGTGATTTTTATATATTTTTTAGGTAGGTACGTGTATTTTCTTTAAACGTTCATGCATATATGGCTGTGTTGAGATACTGTGAGACACATTTGTATGTATTGCAAAATAAAGAAACACGCGTTTGTGTAAAGCCTAAATGTGAACGCGTAAGTTGATATAATTAGATGTTTGTGAAAATGAGCATGTACACAAACAATAAATACATACATATATACAATATGTATATATATTGTCATATATGTATGTTTGTATATAAATGAGTGTAGAAACACTCACTTCCACACACACACACATATATATATATATATATATATATATATATATATATATATATATATATATGCAAGCGATTGTTCCTATACTCTTCCATATACAGACATACGTAGTTAATGTACATATATGTAAATATATGTTTATATATATATATATATATATATATATATATATATATATATATATATATATTTACGTTAGTGCATATAGATGTAAATATATACGTGTATATATATATATTATATAGCTTAATGTTTATCGATGTAAATATATACGTGTATATATTTATATATATATATAATTTATATATATATATATATATATACTTATATACATATATATATTTACGTTAGTGCATAAAGATGTAAATATATACGTATATATATATATATATATATATATATATATTTATAGCTTAATGTATATCGATGTAAATATATACGTGTATATATTTATATACACGTATATATTTACATCGATATATACGATATATATATATATATATATATATATATATATATATATATATATATATATATATATATATATATAATATTCTGAGTGCCGGAGGATATTATCGAGGCATACAAATGTCTTCCACAAAATCAGATTTACGTTTTTCGTTCTCGCTGTTCCATTTCTCGCTCGACGACCTGGGATTATTTTTTTATTTATTTATTTGTATTTTATTTAATTTTTTTTTTTTTTTGGTTTATCCATAGACAGTCGATCTTACACCCCAAAACTAAAAAAATTAATGCATACCGTCTTTTCCTTCTTCATTTTCTTTTATTCAGTAACTGTTCTTTTTTTTGTTTTTTTCTCCATTCCCCCCATTAGTCTCATTTTTTCCTCGCTGTTTCTCCAACGTTTTATTCTCTCTTTCTTTGTTTTCTTTCTTCCTCGATTTTTCACTTTAATTCTTAACATATCCCCCCCCTATTTCCTCGTCCTTTTTTCATTTTTCTTTATTCTTTCTTTTCAGTTCTTCTCTATCACTCTTTTTGCTCTTTCTCTTAGCCCCCCTCTCTCTCTCTCTTTCTCTCTCTCTCTCTCTCTCTCTCACTCATTCACTCACTGTTTTCTTAGCTATCTTCATGAAGTATGTTCTTTCCAGTACTATCTTCTTTCAGGATATCTTCTTCGTTATGTGCCGTGTCCCCTCGGGACGTAGGAGAACATGGCTCTTCATAATTTCCAGTCCTTTGTAGCTCTTAATAAATTTTGTCTTTCTCCCAATTTTTGTTATTTCTCCTAAACCCTATTCCGACATCCATTTACTTAAGCCCATCAAGTTTTCCTCTGTCTTTCTTGCCCTCAATCTGTTCTGTGAGTATCAAATTTTCCAAGCCCTCCTTCCTCATTATGCGAACCAGAAATTTCAACTATCTGTTCCCGATGCTAAGTATCAGTTTTCTTTTTGCTTCCGTTTCCTCTAAAATTTCGTCGTTGCTCATATAGTCGGTCCATGGTATCCTTAGTACCCAAGTCTTTTCTTCATCTTTGAGGGGGTCGTTCAGCATTCACTGCCATATCGAAGGACAGATATCACTTAATAGTTCAGTAATCTGTTTCTAAAGAAGTTTTTTTTTTTATGGCTCTTAGTATTCTGCTGAGTTTTTGGAATTCGTCTTTGGCTAAACCCAATGCATCTTCGGATTTCAGTTTCGTATTTTCTCTCCTCCACTTCCCAGATATTTAAATTTTTGTACTTCGATTTGTAATTTGCATTTTAGGCTCATCCTTTGTTTAATAACCATGTCTTCTTTCTTGCAGTTTATGTTTAGTCCTTTCTTTCACTACCTTCTGTAGGAGCTTTTATAGTTTTCTTTCCATGTCTGCTATCAACACTATGTCATCTGCATATCTTATTCTGTTAACATTGTAGCCACCAAAGGACATCTATTTTTCTAGGAATTGCTACACTGTATAGGTTGAATAAGTCCGGTGAGACGGCATATCCTTGTCATACTGCCCTTTCTATTTTTGTATATCTACTGAAGTTTCAGGATGTTGGGGGATCATAACACTCCCCATATTCTTTTTCTTTATTATCAATGTCATGATATTATTATTTCCATGATTTCGTGAATCGAGGATTTTCCCTTCTCCTAGCTTGACTGTCATCCAGTCTACCATGCTGTTTAAACCATATCTTCGTGAAAAAAATTATGGGCATATACGGTATATCTCCCAAGGACATTGGTGGAAATCAGCAGACTAGTCCAGAATTTGAATTCAAATCGCCAGTTTCATTTTCCGTGCTGATAGTTATCTACCTATGTATCCGACTGAAAAAAAAAATCCCTTTTATCATTTTCATGGCATCGTTTTCAATTTTAACCAAGGAATTCTACACCTAAAGATTGTTTAACTTATTACGCCTTCTTGGGCTCACATTTTTCACTGATATGAAGTGAAGTGATTATATTGAATTAATCGCTAGGTTTTCTGATAGGAAAATTGGTTCATTGTGTTTGTGCCAGACAATTTTTCGTATTAAAATGCATCTTGTACATTTATAAATTTCCCTCTCTCTCCCTTGAATCTTTGCTTCTTAACTTTCTGAATTTCCTTTTTCTCTTCTCTTTCTCGCGCTTACCTCCTCTCTCTTTCTTTATCTCTTTCTCTATCACTTTGTCTATCAATCTATCTATCTATCTATCTATCTATCTATCTATCTATCTATCTATCTATAACTTCATCCACTCTCTAGAAATTCTTTCCCTCTTTCCAGTCTTAATTTCTTCTCTTCTCTCTCTTTCTCTCTCACTCCGTCACGTTCTCTGTCAAATCAGTTTCCCCCTCTCTCTCTCTCTCTCCACGGCCTCCATTAACTCTCTCCTTCACTGGCTTTAATCGCTTTTTTTTCTTTCTTTCAAATATTTCTCTCTTTCAAATCTTCCTCTCTTTGTTCTTTCTTCTCTCTCTCTCTCCCTCCACCCCTCTCTCTCTCTCTCTCTCTCTCTCTCTCTCTCTCACGCCTATTTTTACTCTCTCCCAAATCTGTTCAAATCCGTTTAGTGGTTGTGATGATTTGGAATTTTAAGTTTTGAATACTTCTGATGTAACGTGATCGTCATGTTATTTTTAGATTTTACAAGTTTGTAAAGTCGCATGTACGTGACTTAATGTATGTTGTGAGTATTTAAATATATTTAGACTGTTTACGCATAGACGTTCTAAAATGTTTTTAACTTAAAATTCTAAATGATCACACAGTTACACATATTTATTAAACGGATTTTGAATTTCTTTCGTTATGGCTGAAGTCGGACGAGAACTCGAACCTTAACAATTAACATGAATATTTGTCATTTACCCGAGGAAATTGAACATAGAATAGGTTGCGCTATGGGTAGAAAGTATTTCTAGCGAAACGCCCGACACTACAAATTGCTACAGGACCAAATCATTAAACTGAAAACTAGAATCATATTAGTCTCGTTAGTCTCTTCCCTATGAATGTCATGTGTGACGTCAAAACTATTCAGAAATATTTAAATTTTCAGTTGTATGCAACCGCTTTTTCAGACCAGTCGTTAAAAATGTCTTTGAGCGAGTCATTGCGAAGACTATCCTTCTTCGAACCTTGTGGACTGGCGCTACAGAATCACCAACAAATTCAACAGTTAACAGAAACCATATCACTTGAAGACTTTCATCAGCGACAACAGCTAAAATGGATATCACATGTAAATCGATGCGAAAATGATGGCATAATCAAGGTGTGAACATTCCAGAAAAGGTTAAGAAGGTACGCCCATTAATACTGGAAAGAGCGATAACGGCTACTGGACTTGGGAAACTTATTTTCCTGAAAACTTGTTTTAAGATTTTATGAATTTATTTTAAGAGTAAGATTTTATAAATTTATTTATCAAGCTTCTCGGTCAATGAATACCGAATATTTCCTTATAAGGAAACGGCTAAGATTACTATTACCAGTCAACAAAGCTGGTTTAAGTGAACATTTCCCGCCTGGATACACCCTACATACAGTGGTGACATCCTAACTGTTCGCACCAGTTTCGCGCGAAGCGATTCTTAAAATTATAAAAGCTTAGCGAACAGGTTGTTGGATTATCCGAAAATAATCTTATACATTAATAGCCGATATATAATAGCTAAAAAATATAATTAATACCATTGTGGTAAGTTCTGTGGATGCTGAAAGAGGGTTTCTGTGATGAACATAGTATTTTCTGACAAAAGAAATCGTCTTAAAGTTAAAAATATGGCAAATTTTCTAATCATAAATTTGATAGATCTTTCACTGAATCATTGGGAGTGCAGCGATTCAGTTCGAATGTTGGCGATGAAACCATAACACAGTTGATGACACAAAAAAACATAATACTTCTGAAGGCAAATATGGTGGGAACAGAATTTTAAATCCGAAAATATTTTAATAAATATTTTCTATTAAATTATCAAAATAGATTCATTCCTTTTTATACTATAAAGTTATTTGTTTCCATTCTTAGAATGAAAATAAAATAAGCAGAATAGGTTCCTAAAGATTACCTACCTTTATAGAACCGGTTCCTGGAAATTTTGGGTGCCATTATTATTTCCCCTCCTCTCTCTCTCTCTCTCTCTCTCTCTCTCTCTCTCTATATATATATATATATATATATATATATTTTTCGATGTCCTCTTATTACTAAGAGAAAAAAAACAAGAACAACATCTATTATATACCTGAAGATGTCTGTAGGAACAGACGAAAGCTTGTAGTAAAATAACAACTAATACGGCAGAAATTTATATAAACAAGGATCAATTCATTCATAACGGATCTGGAGGTTTTTGTGTACTATTTGAATTGTTTGCGATGATGGATGTCTCGCCATTTAAACCATTAACCTTTGCATTAGTTTTGTGTGAATAATTCATGTATTTGTAAATTGATTGCACGTTTATTATAATATATATATATATATATATATATATATATATATGTGTGTGTGTGTGTGTGTGTGTGTGTGTGTGTGTGTGTGTGTAAATATAAAGATTTATTTGTTGAATAGATGCGTCATCTATCTGCGCAGTTAGAATGAAAGCTGTTTCGTTCTGCGCAAATGTAAACTAAGTGTAGCAGTTAGACAATAAAATTTTCTATCCTTTACTTTTACAAGACCCAGATCAAGCCAAAAATAGAATACTCTTGTCATATATGGACAGGAGCTGCCCAATCTTCACTTTCCAGTCTCTATAGAGTTCAAAATCGTCTCCTCCGCGTAGGTGACAAATTATTTTCCACCCTTTTTCACAAGACGAAACGTAGCAAACCTCTTACTGCTCTATCGCTATTTCCACGGAAAGTGTTCAGGCAAACTACATACTTTAGTTGCACCAGCTCTAACCTTAACGGCTAGGACCCGCCAAGTTACGCACATTTTAGCGAACCACCCTCAATTCCTTTGTATTCAATTGGTGAGATATAAGTTCTTTCCACGAATCGCTGTTTTGTGGAGCCAACTCCTACCAGGATGCTTTCCCGGTCACTACAACCTGTTCAAGTCTAGGATTAACTGTGCCTCTTACTCTGTAACACTCTACTTCGAGTGGCTTTTGGACTTTGTACAGGGTGAACAGGAAAAACTAAAAGTGGCTAATAACACGAGACGCAGTTTAAATAACTTTGATTTTTCTTCTCGTTCCTTCTCTGATCCAATTTTCTAAAATTCTTTCTCGTTCTATATTTTTCTCTGTCTATCTCAATCCTTCTATACCATCTGCTTCCCTTTCTTTTCTAATTGAGGCTGAATTCTGCCAACGGGTCAATCACTCATGTAGGTGGGCCTAAGATAGCCAGCTTGAAAAAAGAACGAAATAAGATCAGAAATAAAGTATGCCTGGCTTACAGAAACACCCGCAAAAAAAAAAACTAAACAAATAAAAATTACATCGCTTCTCCATATGCGTCATGCACGCGGCTGTAACTTGCCATTTTATGACACGATTTAACCTACACAATAAGACCCATAATGCAATGCATCGAGCCAGCCAACTTGCTACTTTTCCCAGTCGCTATAGTAACACGCCAGAGCCTTAAATTAAATATTTGACCTTTGAAACTCGAATCATGGGATCTGCCTTAGGCATAGTTGCATTGTCGTTGTAAGTTATGGCACTGTAGAGTTACCTCCCTTGATACGTTTGGTAATAATAATTACAACTTTTGGAGGTGTGACATTTCGGCAGTAAACTCAAGAAAAGAAAGAATGGAAAAATTGAAAGTGGGTCTTCGTGGATTTGGATTATTCTTGTAAATTTAATTTCTGTCAATTATTTTGGAGAAGAAACACAAATAGAAATGTGAAAAAATGCCTGTTTTAAATGTATCCCTTTAGGCCCATCAACGAAAGAAAAAGATAATTTCTTTTTTTTCTAAACGATGTCATCCGTATTTGATAAAATCTCGGAAAATCTCGTTTGACCTACTAATGAATCTATAACTTTATTTCTATCACGGACACGACAATTTCATCCGACATCTATAACAGTTTTATCTACATTTATGTATGTTCACACATTGTCTATCTTTTCTCCTTAAATTTATTTCTTGCCTATACTTCTGTGTGTCGCGTCCCTTCACGACATAGGTGATCGTGGCTTTCTGCAACTTCCTATCCCATGTTATTCTTAGCACCTTCTTCTCTCTTCCTAAGGTTCACTCCCTCCGTCCCGCAACCCATTGACACAAGATCGTCAGGTAAGTGACAGACTGCTTTCCCTTATCTCTCTTGCCCTCAATATGCCTCGTGAGGGTTGAGTTTTCCAAGCCCTCTTTCCACCAAGGAATTTCAGCTGTCTTTTCCTGGTTCTTAGTATAAGTGTTCATTTTGTTGCCTTTTTCTTTAAAACTTTTTCGCTGCTTACTTGCTCTGTCCATAAAATTTTCAATATCTTTCTGTAGAACCATATCTAGTTTACTCCTCATCCGTAGAAGATTGTATCCACTGCCGTATAAAAGGATAGATAACATGTAGCAATCCAGCACTCTTCTCTTTGTCTCCAACGAATGTTTTTTCTGTGTCTCGGCACCTCAGTCCAATGCTTGTTCGGGTTTCAGTGTCGCATTTTCCATCCTCTGTGAAAACATTTCCCAGATATTTAAACTTGCTTAGTGTTTATTTCTCCAACTTGTAACTCGCATCTTGGGCTTTTTCTCTTGCTGATGACCATATCTTCAGTCTTCTTGTAGTTGATGGTTAGTCCTTTAAATCAACAATGTGCATGGAAATTTATATCCAATATTAAAGAATCAGACGTTAAAAATAAACAAAAATGCTTCCATTCTATGTATCCGACTCTGATAAAAAAGAAACCCAGCCAATTTTCTTAAAAACTTGTTTAACACAATGGTAAAAAAATGGACTATTAGAGCTGTCTATAACCTTTTATCTTTTTAAAGCCCTTGGCAACATTTGTCCCTTTGCTAAGACCCCACACTCTCTGTTCGACCATCTATTCTTATAAGCTCCTAAGGTAGTTGATAAAACGCTCTTCTCTGTCCCTTGACGTCAAATTCTCCAAGTCCTTCTTCTTTATTATGTGTTAAAGAAAACATATTTGTTTCTTTCAGATTCTCGGGGTGTGTTCTTTTTGCTTTCATTTCCGTTAAGACTTCCTCGTTGTGTACGCGCTCTATTCACGGTATTCTCAGTATCCTTCTGTAGAGCCACATTTTGCTGCCTCCAGTTTTCTCTTCATCATCGGCGAGACGTTCTCTGTCATATTAATAATTTATATTTCATAACATTTCATCGTTCTTTTCTTTGTTTCTAACGAAATTTTCCCTCTTTCTTAGCTTAGCTTTTTGAACGCATCTTTTACTATTTCAATTTCATTTCGAATACTTACAATTTTATATTTGTTTCATATTGATATCTCCGGTTTATAGTTTGCCTTTGGGATTTTTTTTTCTTGCTGACAACTATAAATTCTGTCTTCTTTCCTCCTCACTTTCCATTGCTACCTTGTCTAAGACGTCCTTTCTTTCTGTCTCTACAGTCATGTACGTATCTTATATTTTTAAGATTTCGCCCACCAATAAGAAACAAATCGCGAATCCCGTGACCCATCAGGGTCGTAGAGACACCACCGCAGCCGCAGTAGAAGTGGTGTTTCTTGTGCAAGATAGCCTGACGGATTCCAACCCTTTCCAAGACGGTTTTGAATTCAAAGTTATTTCTAAGGCTATAGAAACCAATCTGTCTTTCTATTTTACCCATAGCTGGGGGAGAAGAAGAAGATTCATACCTTTTCCAAGGGAAGTAGCTCATAAGTGAATGCTATGGATCGGAATGGAATTTGAACTCGGCTCTACGATTCCTCAATCCGACCCATTGCTACACCGTGCCTCCACGAATACCAAATACAACTAGAGTCTAAATTAACATTATTGATTTAATATATCTTTAATATTGACACAATATTAATAAGACGTGTAAATGATTTGGAACCTAATTATTTTAGCACATCTATGACGATAAGACTGATAATTACTCATATTATTCAAACCTGAGTTTGTCCCCCTCCTCCTGCAGTTTTTGTCAAAATCAGTCATTGTGGTTTTCATTACCCTATAATTAACGCGGCTAATCTTTCAACAATTCTTAATTGCAGTAAGATCTGGATTAGAGATGGGCCATGCCATAAATGTTCTCAGCTTCGAAGTATTGATTTAACGATCTTCTATTTTGATTAGAAACATTATCTATCCCCAAAGATAG
>CAHIKZ030000377.1:2342500-2407500 GCA_903632075.3 Acanthosepion pharaonis | reverse complement strand
TGTATCACCTTGCCAGAAAGAATATAGTGGGGAAACGTCAAGAGAGTTCAAATAAAAGATTATATGAACACAAAAGAGACTTTTTAAAAACAACACATCAAATGCACTAGTTACTCACCGTAACGAGACTGACCATAATTTCAACATAAAAAATGCTAGTTTATTTAAACTGAAAATAATTCACTAAGGCGAATATGTTTAGAAAATGTTTTAATCGCTAGTTAATCCACAGTAAAATTGCGTCTAAGTTCTTAGAACATTTCGCCATTCTTGGCAGATCTTCTATTATCACAATGTGCGATATTTAATCACAAAGATGATGGCAACAGAAAGAAAGAGAGACTAAATGAAATTGGCTAGATTATGTACCCAAAACACATTAACAAAGAAAAATTCGAAATTTAAAATTCCTAGCGTCTCTCCTTCATGCGCATGGGCAGTCGCATCAACGCAAACCGATGAAGGCCTAAGAGATGAAACGTGTCACACGAAAACTTCTTCCACTTTGACATGCATTTTTCTTCCAAAAGTGGTCTTAATATCTAAAAAGTTATAGATCGCTATCCTCTCTCTCTCTCTCTATATATATATATATATATATATATATATATATATATATATATATATATACTAGTTTAATGTACTAGTTTAAAATCCGCCCTGTCGGTCATCATTTAAGCTAGCTCCTGCAGAGGGCTCCTGATTGAGCCTTCATCACAATAGGTAGTGGGGAGTAGATGCTACAGGCAACAATAAACTGCAGAACTGAAAATTGATCGCTGCATTTAAGTATTGCATTAATAATTAAAATTAACTTTTAATAGTTCAACGATAATTCTTTTGCTGCCATTTAATTTAAAGACAATTTGATGCACCTAGGTCCTTATTTTCCGTAAAAACAATTATTTTTATTTCATGAGTGACTTTTGCTTGATTTCGATTTCGATCATTCCCAAATTTTCGCAAAAAATCACGCAAAAAATCGCCGAAAACAAACAGTCATAAAAACTTGTGAATCCAATATTTCCGACCTGAATGATTGCGAGTTCTGATCCGACCTGAAATACATATATATATATATATATATATATATATATATATATATATATATATATATATATGTATGTATGTAAAAGTATGTAATAATATGATATATATATTTTATGAATACCTCATCTCAAAACTATAGACAGATATTACAAGTATTGTTAGCTGACCTGATATATCGAAAAATATGGAGTTAATAGAAAACTCCCATAAGAAGCTTTATTTAGATCGAACTTCCAGACACCTGAAGAACAAATATCGTGAATATGCCAACAAAGATGAGGACAATATCCGAACAATTATAAATAGTGTAAATAATTACAATACCTCATCTCATATAGAACCATATTGGTATATATATATATATATATATATATATATATATATATATATATATATATATATATATATATATATATATATATATATATATATATATATATATATATATATATACGATATCGCACAGGAGTACTGATTGTAATAAAATCGTGGTGTATGTGTCTGTGTCTGTATGTGATCTAAAAGAAAATCCTACTTGATTCACCAGATAATTTCACGCAATTTTGTTTTATTTTCAAGTAAATGTCTTTTAATTCGTCTTCGATTTTTTCTCCTTTTTAAACGAATACTCAATCGAAATCGAATGAAGTATTTTAGTGGTAGTAGCTGTAAAAGTTTTGTTTTTTTTCATTCCTCAGAGAAATGGCCTTTTGAAAGTAGACAAAAAAACATCTAAGCAGAGTAATTGTATTTTTGTTTAGAAACTGTAACATTTACAACACACCATTGGTACCGCTCCGTTACCACAGACAGAAAAAAAACTTTAATCTTTCACATCAAGAAATAAAATATTTTAAAGGAAACAAAAATATGCACATTAACATAAACCAAAAAAAACATGTGTGTGTGTCTCTGTGTGTGTGTGTTGTGTGTGTGTGTGTGTGTGTGTGTGTGTGTGTGTGTGTGTGTGTGTGTTGTTTATCAGAGTAGCGTGCTAAATATCGGTAATAAAGCTAGGAAATCAACATTGCTTGGTAGCGCCCAATTTCACGCCATAAGCGATCATTAGACCATGTGTTGCTTATCAGTAGTGAAATGAAGGAGGGGCCAGATTTTTTTTTTTTTTTTTTTTTTACAGCAAATGCTTTTTTATAGCCTTGATATTGATTTTCTAACAAATTGTATTTATATATTTTACTATATTTTTATATTAATTTATTTTTATTTCCATTTATTATTATTATTTTTATTTTCTTTGATTTCTGGCGTTTACACATTTCTTTCCGGGTCCCGCCCAGGGACCTAAGGTTAAAAATGGCGTCATGACACTTTCCAATGACAGAAAAAAAAAAAAGAATTAAATTACATAGATAAAGCCCTTCGTAAGGTGTGGGCTGTACTTGTCAGAACAATTTTTTGTATCTCCTTGAGGCATGGACTTCCAGGAATCCCTTCAATTAGTCTACTACAATCTTTTCCAACCAGTCCTAGGGCTCCAACTACAACAGGGATTGTTGATGTTCCCATATGCCACATTTTCGAGATTTCTATTTCAAGGTCCTTGTACTTTGACAACTTTTTGAATATCTTCAAAGATACATTGCAGTCAGCAGGGACTGCCATATCAATAAGGAGGCACCGTTTTTGTTTGTGGTCTTTAATAACAATATCTGGCCGGTTGGCCTTGATTGTTCTGTCAGTGTGTATTGTGTAGTCCCATAGAATTGAAACCGGGTCTGGGTGGTGTTCATACCAGTTTCTTTCAGTTTCCTTCCCGTAGAAGTTGCAGATTATTATTATTATTATTATTATTATTATTATTACTATTATTACTATTATTATTATTATTATTACTGCTATTGTTGCTGTTGTCTATTTTCTTTACTTCTAAAATATGGAAAGTGAAATAAAGTTCAGTAGATTTAGATTCTGCATTACAAATTGCTTAGTCTTTGGCATCGTGAGTTAGCGTAATAGGAATGCGTACATATATGCACAAATATAAGCATATGTGTATATATATATCTATATATATATAAATATATGAGTGCACATTTATACACTACACACACACAGACAAATATATACACATGACATCACCCATATCTGTCAATCAGTCCTAAACGTTTACTCTTGCTTTGTCTGGTCTAAATGGTTTTTACAGGCTTCCAAACAATTGAAGTTCTTCCCATTAAGAGAATTTTGTAGGGATTGAAATAATTGGTAATCCGAAGATGCAAGACCAGATGAGTACAGTGGCTGTAGTAGACCATCCCAGCCAAGCTGTACCAATTTCAGTCGGGTTTGTAAAGAGATGTGAGGTCTCGTTTCCTATTAGCCAATTCCAGAGGTTTTTTGATTTCTGCCTTTAATTGGTCCATTGGGAACAATACTTGTCTGAAGTCAACGTCAGATTTTGAGAAAGGATTTCGTGATGCACTCCAACAAGATACAGAGTATTATTAAGTTCGGATGCAGACTGGCTTTTTTGAGTGGTTAACAGCGGCTCAATTCATTTTCTCCGGAACCTTTTTCGTTCCACACTTTTGTAAACAATTGATTTTTCTTCGGCTATGATCGTTCTTTTCAAGAACTGCTCGTCTTGTTCTTTCAAACAGAGAATCGTCATTGCAAATCATATTTTTTTCATTGTGTTTTTGACCTCAAAATATTTAAAATTCACAATCCATACACAAATAGTATAGAACAGTGATTGTCAACATTTTCGGGTCAATACATCATTTTCATCATAAACTTGAATGTCATTCTCCACTTTCCAAGACTGTCCGACTCACAAAGTGCATTCGAAATAATATCCCTATATTGTTGAAAGTCTTCATTCGCGTTCATAATATATATATATATATATATATATACCATAGTATATATACAATTACTCGGATTATTTTTTATGGAGAAGTTTTAAAAATTTAATAGCAATAGAGAATGTTCATGGATTTTTAAACTGTAAATACATGTACAGTAATTTGTTTAATTTCGAACTAATTATTAAATAAGTAAACTGAAGCATACTTCACTGAACAAAAATTCAATAAAATTCCAGGGTACTGTATTCAATATTGTAATTCGATAAACAAAATTCTGTAAATAAAAATCAAGAAAAAGTAAAATTCCTCCCTCACTCTGAAGCGCTGAAATACACCCATCCTGCTTGAGAACCCCCAATATAGAAAGACTTGTTGGGATGTTACTGTTCATATATCAATTCAATAAAGGAAATAACGGACTTGTAATACTCAGTGCATCAAAGACTAAATGAATAACGTACGCGACCATGAATTATCACCTATCGCGATAAAAGCCTGTTCTCTCAAGGAGGCCTTATACCTTAAATGTAGACTTCACCACAGACATCAAGCGGAACTCATATATACGACCCATCGCTAAAGATGCTGGAAAAATGGTCTGCATCAGTAAGTACCTGATTACTCATGCCATGCTTCACCTTTAAAAGAGCCAGATCAGATCGAAAGTTGAGTACTGCTGACATATCTAAGATGGAGCTTCTCAGTCGTCACTTTACAGCCTTGACAGAGTTCAAAAGCATTTAGCTTTGTGGATGATAAATTGTTTTCCACCCTACAACCTCTTTCCCACAGACGAAACGTCGCTAGCCCCTCACTAGCATATCGTGGAGAGCCATCATTACCCACGTTTTGAAAAGAAACGGCTCGTAGAAGACGAATCCCCTTATTTAGAGCAGCGAAATATAACTTAATAGTGGTCTGAAAATGTGCTAGTCAAAGCCCATATGTAGAAATTATTAAATAAATGGCTTTATTTTACATAATATAAATCAGGATTTTTTGTATGGGTGGGTGTATATGATCATGATCAGAGCTCTCTCCAAACACCTTTTTCTTTATCTGTTAATTACTGTGACTACTTAGGAAAGATAATGTAGTGATTGCCTGTAGTCTTCTGCATGGTTTTGAATTCAAAGTATTCCTTCTCCTAGATTGGTTGACACCTAATTCTAGATCGATATGTCTATACTATTATTTAACCATACTTAAATGGGTGGAAGCGGATTTCTTTCATTTCCCAAGCGCATTAATGAAAAATTGAATCCAAAGTGTCCAAACTGGAAATTGAACTCGGCACGTCGAGTAACGTTATATTTAAAGCAAAAACGAATTTTTAAAATATGAAATTATTTGTCCATTTTCCCAAAATTTTCCAAGAATGGAATAAAATGATAAAAGTTAATCGGGATCTAAAGAGGCTAGAAAGAAAATAGCAATAAAAAAAAAAGAGAGGAAAACATTGGATAAGAGTTGTTTGATACGAATCTTCTTTATAGTGATATTTGTTGCGGCTGAAGAAGCGACAAAAATCACCGCTCGGAAGTGGCGGTCAGAAAAACAAGACAGAGCATGCTTAACACGTATCTCTTAAAAATCCTCCTTGCTTCGTCGCTTGGCAACGTCCGCTTTGTTCGTATCAAGTCTCACGAGAAAGGTCACTCACAGCAAACATGTTTTGTATTTACCATATTAGGTTCGTGGGCTAAAAAGAAATAAAAAAAAAACATGATTATTTCTTGATTTTCTTTCTTTAATCTGTACTTTATTTCTTTTCTTTTCTTTATTTCTCTTTATTATTCCTTCGATACATTTAACATTTTCTTTTTTCTTTCTTTCCATAAGTAATCTTCCTTCCTCTCTCTCTCTCTCTCCTCTCTCTCTCTCTCTCTTCCTCCCTGTATATATGTGGGGAGAGGGGCGTTCAAGTGTCATATCTCCTCAGGACGTTGTTAATAATAACTCTCCACAACTTCCTGTCTTGCTATTGTAATTCATCCTCCTTAACCACAACTCTTTGTCGTTGTGGTCATTGTTCTGGTATATATTTATTCAAGTAGATTTATCAGCAATCTTTAACCTTTGTGCCCGTCAAAAAAAAAAAGGTGTGTCAAACTGACGGTATTTTCCTTGACACCGCTATTATTTTAACTGCCTTCACTCCACGGCAATAATAAGGATTTCATTATAGTTGGCTGACATATTTTAATAATTTAGTTAATGTTTATAAATTTATAAATAAAAAAATTGTTTTCGCATTTATTTCTTTATAAATTGGTAAAATGATTTGTATTGTACTGAGGACATTGAGCATACATGGCCAAGTGGATAAAAAGCATTGGCTGAAGTAATTCTGTGACTTGACCCAAAGAGTTGTGAGTTCAATACCTGGCCACGGCAGAGGTGAACTTGAAGATTTGAGATAAAGGGACATAACTGAAGCTGAGATATCCGGAAGGGGCATAGCATGTGGAACTAGAAATCTACCTCGGTGAACGAAATGAAGGGTTCGGTTCAAAATTCCAATAACCTGAAGATGGTTGGAGCGTACAACGGCCGAAAAGTCGTGAATATGACAAAGATGAGGACAACAGTCGAACAGTACAAATAATTACAATGCTTCATCTCTGAAATATAGACAGATATTTAGATAGATTTTAATATTTTTGTTGTGAAGTCTCAAGAACAAAAAATGTTTAAATTCACTTTCATCATATTCTTTGGTTTTATTACAATTTTAATCATCGCTTTTTAAAACAATAAACATTGCCGAGGAGTGAAGGTAGTTAAAATAATCGCGGTGTCAACAGAAAACCCATGTTCTTGTCAAACCGTCATTTTGTGGGCACGAAGGTTAAAGATTGCTGATTACTCGTTGTCAATCTCTGATTCTCTTGTTTCAATAAACCCTATTCATTTTAAATTCTGCAAACCTTATTTCTTCGTTACGTGTCCGAAGAATTCCTCATATCTCTTTCTCATTGGTAGATGTAATTTCTTTTGTGTTCCTATTGTTTTTAAAACCTTCCTTTTTTTTTCTCATGCTCTGTTCATTGTATTCTTTACATTGGTCGGTAGAACCACATCTCTGTCGCTTCCAGTATTTTTTGTGAGGAAATTGTTCAGCATTCTCCGCCATATTAAAAATTAAATATTACATGGAAGTTCAGCAGTTTTCTAATGACATTTTCTTTTTTACTTTGCTTAGTTTTAAAAGGTATCTTTCGCTATTCCTATGCACCTTCTCATTTCTGTGTCTCATTTCCTGTTATCTGTTAGCACATTAAACAGGTAATTAAATTTTTACGTCTCTCTATATAGCTTACACATTGGGTTGTCCCCTTTGCTGACAACCGTACATCCTGTTTTCTTGCAGTTGATGCCACCTCCTTGCTCTCCATGACTACCTTGCCAATTGATGCCACATCTGGTCTGGTGCTTCTGCTAGATATTTAGAGGTTCTTGGCAAAATCCAAAGAAGAATCGGCAACATTATTGGTCCGGAACTGGCATCTCGGCTTCAGTCCCTTTCCCACCGCCGTAACGTAGCTTCTATTCACTTTATAAACATTTTCACGGTAATTGCTCTGATGAGCTTTTTCTCGTTGGCAGCTCCACTTCAAGAAATTAAGCGCAGTACTAGATTAGCAGTTAGGTATCATAATTTTACTATTGAAATTGCTAGTTGTAAAGATAAGTTCTATGCCCATATTTTCTTCTTCCACACTTTTGGCTTTTGGCTTCTGCTTTCTCAGCTACAATCTTAAAAACTTTCAATTAATTTTGATTAATTTTTTTTAAGCCATATATATATATATTTGATAGTAAGAATTTTTTTTGGTAGTGATAATAATGATTTGCTGATACAAGTCCTACTAATTAACCTATAGTTGGAGGGAGAAAAGGTGGATTCATAATTTTTCAATGTGTGCTTAATTGAATATAATGAACCAAACTGTACTCGGAACTCGGATCTCCGATTTCAAATTCCGCACCGTTTTCATTACACCACCGGCACATCCAAGATTGCAGCACCTGGTATTCCCAAACGATCATCCATCTAGGTATTGACCAGGCTCAACGTTGCTTAACTTCGACGATCGTACGGGAACCCGTGTTTCAACGTGATATCGCCGTAAGCCTCAAGTTCAATGTCAATCGTCGTCATCTGTCTCCTTGAACCCTGTCTTTATATTGTCCCCCTGTGTTTCATTCACTCTCAGAAAGTCATTGCATCCCTAGTTGTTATTGCCTTGGAAATTCTTATTGCCTTATATATATATATATATATATATATATATATATATATATATATATATATAAAACAATAATCTTATAAATATATATATATATATATATAAACGGACCAATATATATATTCAGATATATATATATATATATATATATATATATATATATATAAACTAAATAATTCCAAGGAGGATATTAATCCCAGGGGAGAGCTTAAAACTGTTAATAATAAAATTCATTTCGGTTATAATTTATTTCGCGAATATCTATATATTCATCTCTTCAGACCGAAATCTCTTAGTAAATGGAGGCTATACCCGGGACATCTATATTAGATGGACAGAGGAAAGGGAAAACAAGAGAGAAGAGAAGAGAGAAACAAGGGAATCACCAAGTAAGATAGATGAGGGGGGGGTTTATAGTAGTAAGCCTAAAAAGACTGACACGGCCAAGAATCTTTCCCTTAAAGTGTGGAACATTGTACATCGGGTCATACAGCAAACTGACCGATTGAGCCCGTAATTTTAAGCAGGACAAATCAATCCAATTCCAAATTAGTTGGTCTAATAGAAGGGTCTTTAATACAAATAATAAATAAAAATTACAATAATGATAATAATATCAAACATAAATAAGGGATTTTAAATACAGTTAAATAATAAAAGTAAAATTAGAAAACTAATTAATTTATGGGTTATATGTTTCGACTAACATGAGGTTATGGGTTTAACCGTTGAATCCTAATAAAAACAATTTAAATACTAATTTACATATATATACATACATAAAAATACTTCTTACTCACTTTGGTTTAATAGGCATAGAACTGTATCACCTCACATTAGTGAATTGCCTGACTTTTCCACCAACCTAATTAATATTCATGTATTTTTGAAAAGCAATAACCAAATAAAAAATCCTTACTTTTACCTTGATCAGAGGATTTGTTATCAATTATATTGTCCTTTCTTAGATTTTTTATCTTATATATATATATATATATATATATATATATATATATATAAATATTATATGAGTTCGTCTACATTTCTATTGACAGTTTCCTCTGATCCTACTACGTTATTCGTCATCTTGACTTATGCCCAAATCACGTTGAAACGCCATGTTCTCGTACGATCACCGAAGTTAAGCAACATCGAGCCTGGTCAGTACCTTTATGGGGTCTTGCTTGGGAATTTTTCCAACGGCTTTTAAGCTTGGATGTTCATGTGTAATCGTGTAATAGATTTTAATAGGACAGATCCTTGAACAAATCAAAACTGTTCTAAATCCCACCAAGTTGGATTCGTTCTACTAACCGGTATTTCATGTTATCAAAATTGTCCAGGTTTCCTCTGAACTAGGCATCTTGAATCCATCTCTTCTCCGATCACCGAGCTATGGGTTATGGGGTCCGCTTTGGGAATACCAACGGCTTTAAGCTTGGATGTAAGACAATAGATATCAGTTCTAAACCATTATTATCTAAAAAATAATTCTTACAATCTAAAAACATGTATCATTTTTATCTAAAAAAATTCTTTCTAAAAATAAAATAACCTGCAAAGGGTTGATAAACCGTAGAAAACAAATCAATCGTTATCATCTTGTTCAATGTTGACCTAAACTCATAGTTTGATATGTCGAGCCTAGCTATTCTTTAATGCGTTGCAGGTTTCTTTCCTTTGCTGTTTATATTTACTTAGCAGATGCCGGGGAAGAATAAAAAATACTAAGCCCAAGCCAAATGGAGCTTTCGCCGCAGGCAGTACCTCTCTTTCAGGTAGGGGATGGGTTTATTGCCCGGCGACTGAGGCAACCCCAAAAGCAAATGTCGAGTGGGCTTGAGCAATTTTTCCGCAGTGTGGCCGTTAAAACCCACTTTAAACCCCGACCTTGTGTCACATTCGGTTGCGACGTGAGCATGTTAAAAAAAATAAATTCTCGTTTCTATTGTAATGGCGTTGCCCACCGATGTATTCATTTCATCTTTGTCGTACCAGATCTTTTCCCGTTATTATTGTTTTGAGATCATAAATATCCTGCCGAAGAGTATGATTTCTATCTTTCTTTTATCCTTTTATGCCTGCTCGCTGTAGCCGTGTTTTACAGTTTTGCGATCTCTCTATATTTATTATTAAGACATTCTTGTTTTACTAACTAGCATTTATATCGGAGGTTTTATCAACCTCTTATATTCTACATCATATCTTTGTTATCTGCTATCACTATTTTATTTGATCGGGAATTTCACTTGGCATCCACTATTTTCTTCTCTTTCTTTTTACGTCTTTTACTTTGAATGATTTCTTATGCTAATCGTGTTCCTTAAGCTTTTCCACTTTGAGCTCCTTACCTTTTCCAGAGTTTTCTTATTTGTTCATAACTGTCAGTGTATGCTTGTTTACAAATAGAATCACTGTGGAGTTTGTCATATTACAGCTTAGGCCTTGCTTTGTACATTTTTAATGGTTGTAGTTTTACCGTTACTTTGCATTTGTCAAAGAGGTGATCACTCCTAAAGTCAGCACCTAGGTTATATCTTTAGCGTGCAAAACTTTCATTTCTGATGCTTAAGAAACCGGTCATGTTTTACAGTCTTTTCTGATTCATAAGTGTCCATCACATCAATTTTTAGTTATTACTTTTTTTTCTTCCCTTTCTTTCTGCAATTGAAATAAACACTTAGCGACAATTCCACTATCTTCTCGTCCTATTTTTGCATGTAAGTCCCCCAATGATAATGATATTTTCTAATGACTTAGTCTAGTATTTGGCATATGTTAGTGGGCTGTAAAATTTTTTTCATTGGTGATGTAAGTGGAGTATACCATTAAGATCACTATATTTAATGACATCCTTTTTCAGTTCCACTAGAATAATCTTTTTAATCATTTAATCCCAAGTAAGGTGATAACGCCACTAAGACGCAAGGGGTTATTGAGAGTAAAAGAAACGGAGAAAACTTTATTGTAGAAAAAGCACAATAAAAATAACAAGATTCAAAGATGGCGTTTGACCCTGCATTTAAAATGTTGGGGATTGCAGTTGTCAGGAAAGCAAGAAGCTGGAAATTAAGATATATTATAGTAAACGTCACGGCGTTGCGAAAGTGACTGAAGGTGAAATACCAAGTCAGGACCGATAATATTGCAAATTCTTCTTTGGATTCTTTGGGGGGTTTTTTATATTCTCTCTATATCAAACGCAGCAAATCAAACGTGGCAACAATATTCAACATTTAATTCAAAATTAGCAACTGTCGCATATTTCTACATGTATTTATCTAGCATTAGTCTGATTCCTCTTTTACTTTTCTCTCCTCTGGTCAGTACTCAGATGAATAAACGTGGTAAGGTTTAGTTCTCTCTTTAATTAGTAACTTTTATATCTCTCTCTCTCTCTCTTTCTCTCTCTCGCTCTGCTCTTTTATTTAATGTATCTTTTTACTTTTGTCTCTTTCTCTACGTTTTTACTTCTCTCTGTCTCTCTACTTACCTTCTTTATTTCTTTCTCCTTTTTTGTTCTTTTTTTATTTTACTTCTCACTCTCATAATTTTATTATATTTTTTCACTTCTCTTTACCAATCAACAACTCTCTCTCTCTCTCTCTCTCTCTCTCTCTCACTTTTTCATTCTTTCTCTATGTGCCAGTCTCTCTTCATTTTCTTGATTATTGTCTTTTTTCTTTCTTTCTGTTCGCGCTGTCTTTCATTTTATCTATTTGTGTCTTTCCTTCTCTTTCTTTATGTCACTTCTCCCTCACACACATACACACGCGCGCGCTCGCGCACTTTCTCGCACCTTTTTTGCTTCTTGTATCTTTGTTCTTTGACATTTCAGCGTTTTCTTCTCTCTCTCTTTATTCAATGAATAATTCCTTCGCTTTCTTTCTTTCAATATCTCTATACAAACAAACTTCTCTCTATTTCTCATTCTTTCTTCATTACTTTTTGGCATCGAACGTTCTCTTTTTTCATTTTACTTTTGTCTCTCTCTCTCTCTCTCTATCCACTGGGTTCTTCTCTCACTCTCATTCCCCGTAAATCTTTGCTTGATCTCCGTTTTTAGCTGTTTTCTCTATCCCCTCTCCTCTTTATTCAATGAATAATTCTTTCATATTCTTTCTTCTCTTTGTATCTCTACAAACAAACTTCTCTCTATTTTGTCTCATTTATTTCTTCCTTTTATTTTTCTCTTTGGTTCTCATCCTGCCCTCTCTCTTTTCATTTTCTCTTTTGTCTCTCTCTCTCTCTCTCTATCCACTTTCATTCCTTCCCTCTCTTTGTATCTCTCAACCCATTAAACCCTCTCTGTCTTTGTCTCCTTATTTATTATAAGATTCTTCCTCTTTATTTCAATTCTCTTTGGTTCTCATCTCCCTCTCTCTCTCTCCTCTCTCTCTCTCTCTCTCTCTCTCTCTCTCTCTCTCTCATGTACTGAATCTTTCTCCTTCCTTCTCTTTGTATCTCTACAACCCATTAAACCTGTCTCTCTCTTTGTCTCTTATTTATTATAAGATTCTTCCTCTTTATTCAATTCTCTTTGGTTCTCTCTCTCTCTCTCTCTCTCTCTCTCTCTCTCTCTCTCTCTCTCATGTACTGAATCTTTCATATCCTTCCTTCTCTTTGTATCTCTACAACCCATTAAACCTGTCTCTCTGTCTTTGTCTCCTTATTTATTATAAGATTCTTCCTCTTTATTTCAATTCTCTTTGGTTCTCATACCTGCCCCCCTCTCTCTCTCTCTCTCTCTCTCTTTCTTCTCACACATTGAGCCTTTCCTTCCCTTCTTGAAAAATCAATGCTTCTCACTTCTTATTTGCTTTTAATATTACTTAATAGAAAAACATCTGTTTTTGACAACCGAAGCATCGCCGACGTATTACATCGAGTCATCTTCATACTTTAGACGGCAGAGCTTATTGTTGTACTTTACGTTTCTCTCCTTCTTAAGATTCATCCCAACTTGTCCGAATTCTGACCACAGGTAAGGACAAAAACAGATCATTGTCGTATTGCAAAAAAGCATAATATACTTTTCAGTTTAATAAAAAAAGAAAAATTAATCTAAACAGATGAGTCATAATAATAATTATGCTAAGAGTTCAAAAATGTTTTAAGAGTCGTTAAAAATGATTCTATAATTCTATCATATATATATGTGAGCAGTAAAACATAATTTTCTTCTTTCTTTTTAACCCTTGCTTAACCAACCCAACTGTGGGAAATGTAGAAAAAAAAAGATAACGTTGCGCCAATTTGGTCAAGTAGAGAGCGCCTTTAAAATCAATATTACAAAATCTTGACTCATGCCTTAACTCCGGATCTGACCTCTTTTCTGACCTTTTTATGTAGTAAATGTAACCCAATATAAGGCTCGAGAGCCCCTCATGGTACAGAGTTACAATCAAAATATTAACGATGAATTAATCTGATATGAATATGAATGAGATATGAATGAGATATGAATGAAAGAGATGGGAAACGAAGTTTATGTGGATAAAGAAGAAAGATAATGATTGACCTTTGATTTGAAAAGGTCAGGATTGAAAACACCCACGTGGGAGTCTGATTCACAAAGTGGTGTTTTTTTTATGGGGGAAAGCTCTTTGGGTGTAACTTTCTTCTGATATTTGAAACACGGAGAATGTTTAATTCGTCACCATGGAACTTGTAGGGGCGTTCAGGCTGTAAAGATAAAAACTAGTGGAAATAAAGAATGGAGTCCATCTAAAGATTTGCTATAGAAATAACGACAGTTGCAGATTATAAAATAAGTCTTAAAATAAGGCCGTCTAAACAATTTTTGAACTGTATCAAGGTTGGAAATAGATAATTAAGAAACTCCAGCCCAGATGTGTCAGCTATAATTTATTTTTGGTCTAATCTGACTCTTGTAAAGATAAAGCCTGACTGAAGGAGTTAGGTACTTCCTAGAGCGATATAGTGAGCTTCCCGCTCCTTTAACAATGAATGAGTTCCACTGGAGTGAAGTTGAGGCTCAATAGACGTTTAAAGCATGAAGCCTCATTGAGAATGCAACTGTTCATCGTGAAAGGAGAATACACAAGATTAAATCAGTAATCATGAAACGACACCGGCTTGGTTTTTGAGTCATTGAAAGTTACAAGCCTTTGATATACTGGGAAATATATAACTAATTTTGCTCTTAAACGAGCCATGTGTAGTTGTTTAATAAACTTAGCTTAATTAAGGCTACATTTTTTGAGGCAATCAATGAACCTATTTTTACTATTGGAACTACGAAAGAAGTTTGTTAACCATTACGCTATGTTAGACGCCTTTCTTATAATTACCTTCTTTCTTTCAATAACTCTTTTATTTTCCATTCTATTTACATTTTAGTTGGTGACAACAACGTGTGTGACAAGCTATATTATGTGCGGATTTGCACAGGTTCATTTTCATCACCAAGGCAAATGCCTATCCAATGGCGGGCGATTATGTAGAAATAGTTTTGTAGCTGATTGTTATTGTGTTCTCTATATTGCAAAAAATGAACAATTCTTTGCCGAGAAAAAAAAAAAAATCTGAAATGATGAATTTATGAATTTGCTTTGAAATATGAGTGATACTATTCTTCTTTCATTCGGCCATAGCTCACCACAACTCTGTTGCTTTACAATATAAAAATATTTTATGGCTTTAAATAACCTGTCAATGGGATGATAAGCCGTAAAAAACAAATCAATGAAATCAACCAGAAAAAAATTATTTTGTTTTGTAATATTCAATTCATTTGTGACTAAATATATCCATCTTTTTTTTTTATTCTGAAAGAATTGAATTTAATAGACTATTTTTATCTAAAGTAATATCCTCCAAGAAGCAAGGTATACAAACATCATATAAAATGAAACGTGCTGAAATCTTTTTAACATTTGCTGTTATAATTCAAATTACAGACGATACAAAATAAAAATTTAAATAATCCGAAATTAATCTGAATGTTAATTTATATAATATAAACGAATGACCTATTAATGTAATTGTTCTATTCATTATCCTGCTGCAAGTTCTCTGTATTGTAAGCTCGAGTTTATTACTTAAATACTGTCGTCTGCATTTCTCTTTGAATCCATGATTAATTATTTGCAAATGAGAAATATTACAATCATTTCCCTTATCAGTAATTAACTCGCTATTCATGTAAAAATGTTTTATATAAGTTACGTCAAAAATACGCTTTATTTTCTTTAACTCTGTGAGAAAATATGTTTGATCATGGTTAAAAACCAGTCATAAACTGTACATTCAAACATTGGGGACCCTTTTGCTTTGAGTTTAATTCATTGTCACTGAATAATTTACTTTTTTGTGTGATGATTTGAGAGTGCAAATATTCATTGTGACTGGTGAGAATTTGGAGTTGACTTGGCGATGATGAAGAGTTACAATCTTGGTTTTTGAGGTACTGAAAGTTTCGAGCCAGATTTTCCATCATTTTAATGGGTTATTAACATTTAAAACATTATTTCAGGCCAGAAAATATTTTTAGAGTTTAAGAATCTTTTCTTTTTTTTTTTTAAGATAATAATGATTTTTACTGATACAAGCTCAACTAATCCATAGCTGGGGGAGAAGAGGTTGATTGATACCTTTCCCAAGAGTATTCGTGCGTAAGAAAGCCCGACTGGAATTGGAACTCAGCTCTCCGATTTCCAACTCCGAGTCATTATTCATACACCACCCACACATCCAAGCTTACAGCATCTGGTATTCCCAAACTGTCACCTATTTAGGTACTGACTAGTGTCGACGTTGCTTAACTTCGGTGATCGTACGAGAACAGGTGTTTCAGCATGATACGGCCGTAACTCTTCACCGATTGAATACAAAGAGAATGAAGGTGGTTCGATACAATATATGCATTTAGTATCGTAACAAACCTAACGAATTCTCTCTACACCTATCAACCGGAAGTAGAACTCGGTTTGTTTTACTGAGTGACTGATCCCTAAAAATAAATGGCGCTTACTTATTTCCTTTCACAAAAGTGATTTTGCAACATTTGCGTTGGAATGTGAAATCTCCAAATTCTTAATTATGTTGCTATGACGATTGTGCTGAACCTGCAAGTGAATGACGATGTGTTTTCAATGAATGGATCTTGTCCAATTCAGAAATTGTGTTGTTGAAAATTCGGCGAACGGATTAGAAATAAATACAATATAACAACGTTGCCATTATTAATAATCTCCTCAGGGAACAGAGAATCTAGAAAACAAATTGAAATATTTAAATTCATTTGTAAATAGAAAGAAAGAAAGAAAGAAAGAAAGAAAGAAAGAAAGAAAGAAAGAAAGAAAGATGAGCATGAAAAATTAAAAAATAAAAATAAATCTAATAAAGGAAACGCTGAAGCTGGATAGATAGATAGATAGATAGATAGATAGATAGATAGATAGATAGATAGATAGATATGAATATACTGAGATAGATAGATAGATAGATAGATAGATAGATAGATAGATAGATAGATAGATAGATAGAAAAGAAATATTGAATATAAAGTAAAATAAAGATGAAATGTGAAGATAAGAAAGAAAAGAAAGAAAGAAAAAAAGAAAGAAAGAAAGAAAGATGGAAATAGAGAAAAAAAGAGATTAGGGAAAAGATAAAGGGACAAAAAACAAATAAACAAAGATGGAAACGTAATAAAGAAAAAGAATGAAAGTGGAAAAAGAAATGTAAACATAAACAAAAAAGAAAGAAAAAAAAAACGAACGAAAGAAAGAAAGAAAGAAAGAAAGAAAGAAAGAAAGAAAGATGGAAATAGAGAAAAAAGAGATTAGGGAAAAGAAAAAAGGGACAAAGAAACAAATAAACAAAGATGGAAACGTAATAGAGAAAAAGAATGAAAGTGGAAAAAGAAAGATGGGAACATAAACAAAAAGAAAGAAAGAAAAAAGAACGAACGAACGAAAGAAAGAAAGAAAGAAAGAAAAAAAGAAAAAAAGAAAGAAAAAAAGAAAGAAAAAAGAAAGAAAGAACCTTTCCAGAAGAATAAGATAGGATATTGAGCGGGGGTGGGGGTGAGTGAATGAAAAAATTAAACACGTGACTTATTTTAGCGTGCGAGTTTCAATGACACCTTCAAAACTTTAGTTATCGATCTTTTCTTCTTTTTCATTTTCTTCATTTTTCTGTTTATTTTCTTATTCGTAATTTGTATTCTGCTTTGTTCTGTGCTATTTTTCAAAAAATTTTATCTTTTGTTAATCAATTAAATTAATTTTTTTTAATTCGGGCTGCTGGCGGGAAAATAGGGTCACGTGATTTGCGCAGATCACTGTCCGATTTCAATTCATCGAGATAATTACACGCATATTTTTTTAGTTTTGTTTGTATTTTAAGATGATTTGTCTAAATTTAACTTGGAATTGCACAATCAAATATGAATGATTGAATGAGCAAACGAACGAATGAATGAATAAACGATGTAATTTAAAATAAAAGAAAACGAAGCCCTTCTCTGACAAGTAAGCACACATATACAAACACACATCTGCGCGTATTGATATAATCAGAAAAATAACCGCCATCTGCAGTTTTGCCAAGGCTATTCAACGCAAAAATCAGTCATCCTCATTAGCCTGTTCATTATGCTTCATATTATAATCAAAACAAAATCTGTGATGATGTTGTCGTGTTCTGTCAGCTGTTGAAATTGTCTGAGTTCATAAGATGGAGTATTTTTTTTTATTTTTTAAAACTCAGTATCCTTAGCCACAACATTTTAAGCTCCGAATTTACTCATTTTTAATTTGTAAATTTAATTTGAATACAGCGGGAATATATAGAAATGAAACAGTGAATGGTAGAAAATGCGAATATTCTCTAGCTAGTATTGTGGAAGTAATGCTACTTGACATCGCAAACTCACGTGATCCAAATCCAAATCTTTCTCACTCCTGTTGCAGGAACCTTTCCTTGATGGACCATGTCATCTGGGGATGTAGCCGTATGCAACACGCTTGGCCAATTGCTAGTTGGGATAGATAGCTCTTGACCCTGAGGACTTCATTCACCCTTTAATAGATCCCTTTTTTCTGCTGATGGGGTCCCATTTACCCTCCTCACCAGATCAGGGTCTGCTGGGGGAGCTGTTTCAGTCACCGAACACTTGACCACTCAGGTTTTGAATTCAAACTTGTCCTTCTCCTAGAACGATTACCACACAAGGCTATAAGACCCAGTCTATACTCCCTAAACCGGAGGAATAGATGGATACAAACATTTCCCAAGGGTATTTACATGTAAGTGATGGAACGAACTCAACTGAAATTCGAACTCGGCTCTCCGATTCCTCAATTCTAGCCGCTATCCATTATTCTAGCATACCTTCAAGGAGGTACGGTGGAGTAATGGATTGAGGAATCGGAAAGCCGTATTCGAAACCATTACATTCACTTACCTGCTAATACTCTTGGGAAAGGCATGAATCCTCTTCTTCTCCCTCTAGCTATGGGTAAATAGCAGGACACACCGGGTTCTATGTCCTTTGATGGCAACTGGTCTACCGCAGAAAGAAATGGCAGAAAAAATCTGCATCGTCAGTCATGCATGATACACGCCTAAGCGTGTATCATGCATGACACATAACTGACTGACCTTCAACTATGTCGGTCTTTGTCTAGATCTTTCACTTCTTAGATTTCCCTTACGATTTCTTTCAAATTCTTTCTTTCTTTCTTTTTTTTAATCGAGATCACCCCAAGCAAGGCAGTAAAGCCACTAAGACACAAAGAGTTATTGGGTGTGGCAGAGTTAGAAAACAGAAACATTACTAAGGAGCGAGAATAAAGAAGATTAATCAGGATGCTAAATGCAATTTACATTGAATTTAAATTTTTGAAGATTAAAGTTGACTGGAAAGCATGGAACTAGAGAGTTCCACAAGCGAAAAGTACGAGAAAAGAAGTTAAGGTTAAATCTGGTGTATCCATAGAGTTGTTTACCTTTCCCTTTGTAGAAATCACATTTCTGTCTTTCTTTATTTTCTGCTCTCTTTTAATCGTTGTTGTTGTTCATCCATTATGTTTATATCAGTCGTACATCGCTGCCCAACACTAGAGATTATGTCAAAGTCTTCTTATTAATCCAAAACACTTCATAGTATTCTACCTATTCTAGTAATGCTGCCATTTGAATAATCTCAACTCTTCCCCTTATATTTAGTACCTCCTGCCATTTTCCATGTTATTAATATTAGCTAGAGATCCTCTCTGACTCTAGTTGTTTCGGCTGAGTGATGAGGATCATATATTGGCTTAAACGCAGATTAGAGACACAGTACTTTCCTTGGCACGGAAGCTGTTCCAACCAGTCCTGCCACATGCGCCCTCACAATAATACCACGTATCCTCAAGGCGTCTTCCGCTGTAGAAAGATACGTAGACATAGTCCCGAGTAAGTCGACTACAAAATGGTCAACTTGGGCTATTGCTTGGTATATTTCTCTGATCTGCCCTGTCAGGTATTTGGACCTTTTGTATCTTGTCCTGTTCTACATTCACGATGTACTTCTTCTTTATGCGCCATATCCCCTCAAGCCCTCCACAACTTCCTGTCCTTTGTAGCTCTTAATAAATTTTGTTTTTCTGTTATTTCTCCTAAACCCTGTCCCGTCATCCATAAATGTGCTATACGTTGTTTTCCTTTTACTCTCTTGCCCTCACTCTGTCCTGTAAGTATCAGATTTCCCAAGCCTTCTTTCTTCAGAATGTGCCCTAGAAACCTTAACTGCCTCTTCCTGACGTTAATTATAAGTTTCCTTTTTATTACCATTTTCTCTAAAACTTTGTCTTTGCTCACATGTTCAATCTTTAGAATACTTGTCATCCTTCTGTAGAACCACATTTCTGTTGATTCAAGTGTCTCCTTCAATTTTGAGGAGATTGTCCAGCAGTCACTGTCATGCAAAGACAGATATCACGTAACATTTCAGTACACTTTACCTTGTTTCTAACGAAGTTCCTTTATTTCTCAATACTCTGCTTAGCTTTTGAAACGCATCTTTCGCTATCCCAGTACGCCTTCGGATTTCAGTTTCACACTTTCCGCCCTCTGTTAAAACACTTATTAGATACTAGAAGCATGACCCGGCGTTGCCCGTGCTTGATTCAAAACTCGTACGACTCATACAGCACTGCATGCACTAACCTGTTTCTTCCCGCGCATAGCGTGACCTTAAATTAATCTGCATTTAGGAAATACCCAACGGGAAAAACATTTTTACGGGTTGACCGATTGTCCATTTGCACTCTGTTTGGGGGGCGCTCAGAGCTGAAACTTCACATGGTGACTCCCAATGGCCTCCTCATAAATCCGATCGGTTTTCGCTAAAAAACCCACATGCGGTTCAGGTGCAATCTGGGCGTATCGGCTTTTGGGTTTTATCGATTTTCCGTGCTGTTTAGGGGTCCGTGGTCATGAAACTTCTGGACAACATTTCTAAAGGTAGACTCTAAGAGGGTGTCAAATTTGGTTGAAATGCAATAATTCCTTCTGTAAGCAGATTTTTTTGATTATTGGTTTTTTCGATTATCGATTTTTTCGGAACCTGAGTCCGAACTGAAAAATCGGGCTGCGTCATGTCCTTACAGCAGCCATTTGCAAACTTGTGTTGAAAACCGCATCGAAATCGGGTGAGAAATGCGGCCTGGGCGAGGTAACAACGCCCACGACAGACACACAGACAGACAACATGAGAAATATAGATAGTAGATTTAAATTTTCGCACTTGTTTGATTTTGGTATCTCCCATATGCAATTTGCATATTGGGGCGCATCACTTTGCTAACAACCGTGCATTCTGTCTTCAATTTGCTTAATCCTTTAGTTGGTGTAAATATGGCAAAATAGGCTGCAGTTGTTGTAAAGAAGATTGTTTCTATTACAACAATCTTCTTTAACCTTGAACAAAGCCAGTTGAAATAGTCGATGACGGCGTAGGAAACCGTTGCTGAAATCGAGGCACAAAGAAACCTCTTTAAATTTTGCGCAGGAGAATTAACATTTTAAGACACGTTCAACATTTTAAGACATGTGAGACAAAAATCAACTTATTTTTTTTGAAGGTATACACCTATTTTGATGTGTCACGGCAAGATGGACAAGGAAAATTGTTTAGTATCTGCAGTTAAACATGGTCATTAGTTGTACATGCACCACTGAAATGTTCTATATAACAATGTTTGCTTTTTTAAAAAAAAAACAGTTTGATGCTCCCACGTGGATTCCACCAAAGGTCACGTGTATAAAGCGTTCTGAGACTTATTAAGTTCTCGCATCCTCTTCAAGCAGTCAATTTTTTGCTATTCTTTTACGGGGAAATAACGAGCTTTAAAAAATCTGACTAATTAACCAAACAGATATTCTTTATTAGAAAGACTCTCTCTCTTTCTTTCTCTTTCTTGATCTTTTATTCTTTCACTCTGTCCGCCTCTCTTAATCTTACAGATTATTTCTCTCTTTTAACTACTCTCCCTGTCTTAAAATTTAAATCATTTTCCCTTATCCCACCTCACACTTAATTTATATTCTTTCACGTTTTACATTTGGCGCTCTCACTTAATCTGTATTTCTCTCTTCATTAGACCTTACCCACAATCTTATTATTTTATTTTTTATCTCTCTTCATTTATCCCCCTCTCTTAATATTTTAATATTTCCCCTTTCCACTTACCTCCCTCTTTTAATATGTTACTTTTTTTCTATCTTTTCTTTACTCACACTTAATGTTTTATTCATTCACGCTTTATCCTTGTCGACCTCTCTTATTCTAGAATTCATTCGCTTTTCACTTGTTCCCCTCCTTAATTCTTTTATTCTTTCTCTTACTTTTCACTTGCATCCCCTCTCTTATAATCTTTTATTCTTTCTCTTACTTTTCTCTTGCGTCCCCTCTCTTATAATCCCTTTATTCTTTCTCTTACTTTTCACTTGCATCCCCTCTCTTATAATCTTTTATTCTTTCTCTTACTTTTCTCTTGCATCCCCTCTCTTATAATCTTTCATTCTTTCTCTCTTTTTACTCGTTGATATCTCTCTCTCTCTCTCTCTCTCTCTCTCTCTCTCTCTCTCTCAATCATTTTTCTTTCGCTTTTTATCCTCTCATTAAAAATCTTTTCAATTTGTCTTCTTCCTTTAATAATTTATTCTGTCATTTTTTCACTCGTTTCCCTTTTCTAATTGTCTATTCTTTCTCTCTCTTCTCTCCTAGGGATTACGGACGCATCACGTTGAAACATCAATTCCCGTACGATGACCGAAGTTAAGCAACGTCGAGCTTTGTTAGTACCTAGATGGGTGACCGCTTGGGAATAACAGGTAATGTAACCTTGAATATTTGGGTGATATAATGTCTAAGAATTGTTAATCGGAGTGCCAAGTTCCAATTCCCATTGAGTTTGTTAGATTCACTCACGTACAAATATCCTTGGAAAAGGTATGAATCCGCCTCTTCTCCCCTTCAGCTATGGAGTAATTAGTACGACTTGCAACATTAAACCATTATTATCTAAAACTAATTCTTACAATCTAAAAATATTTCTTGCTTTAAATAATCTGTCAATGTTTGATAAACTGGAAAAAAACGAATCAATCTTCATTTGCCCTCTTTTGTTTTTTCCTGCTTTAGATTTTCAATCTAGTTCTCCTTTTTTTTCTCTCCATCTCTTTCTTCTTACCTCGACCATTTTCTTTTCTTTTATTCCCTCTCTCGTAATCCCCCACCCTTGATTTCCGAGTCTCTCTTTCTTTCTTATGTTCTCTTTTTTTCTTTCTCTTTGAATCGTGCCGACATAAATATATTTTTGCACCTTTTCCAGGTTACAAGAGCGTAAGTAATTTCTTTAATAAGCACCACAATTATATATGGTAGCGAGATGTTACGAAATCATTCGTCAACATCAGAGTAGACTACTTTCATTTTTATAGGAGCTTACATGATGACTTGACATTTCCTTCTAGGAACCATAATGCATTCATAGAACTCCCGCCCACACCCAGTACCCACCTTTCTTAATATTCCCATTTCTACAAAATAGAGTGATTTACTAAGCGTAGCTTAGATGTGGCACAAGGCCGAAAGCAGGAAGCACCCAGTGAAGATCAAACTCGCCACTCAGTTGTAATTCATCCAAGCTTGCTAACATTTACATCTGGTCGAAGTGCCCTAATGATCTTTTAAGCAGAGCTTAGATGTGGTGCAAGTCCGAAAGTGTGGATCACCCAGTAATGATCAAAATCCCTATTCAGTCATAATTGAACCAACAAGACAATCTTGCTAACAATTACACCAGGTCGAAATTTCTACACAATATGTGAATATGTCGAATTCAGCGTTATTTAATTATGTATTGGGTTGGAACAAAAGTTCGTAGTGTTTTTGTTTTGTTTTGTAGTGTGTGCCTATGTACGTGTGTGTGTGTGTGTGTGTGTGTGTGTGTGTGTGTGTGTGTGTGTGTGTGTGTGTGTGTGTGTGTTGATTTCAGGTAATTTTGTTCTTAAACGCAAATTTTATAATTTTTCTGAACCTTTCAGCTTTACCATCTCTAATCAGAACCCAGACTCTTTCTTTTTTTTTATTTGTGTTCCTTCAGGATTTATTTTCTTTTCTTTTCCACTCCACATTTTTCGATGTTTTTTTTTTCCTTCTGTTTTTTTTTTTTTTTTGTCTCAGTTTATGAGATCAAGAATCTATGCTTTTCGATGCAGACTTTATTTATGGTATATATCATTAATCTGATGACATCTGACCCCTTGGTGATTAAGAATAGAAAACGATCTTAATCGAATACCTATCTATTGATCGATTTAGTACTTCTGTATCTATCTGCCTATTTTTAAACGGTTTACATAATTATCTGTCTCGATCACTCTGTCAAACCCAGTCTGTTCAACTTTGCCTATATATATGTATATATATATGTGTGTGTGTGTGTGTGTGTGTGTGTGTGAAATTAGTCCCTATCGGCCTAGAAACCGAAGATCTTTTTAAAGTAAAAGTTCTGGTCCCTACCATATAGATAGATAGATAGATAGATAGATAGATAGATAGATAAACAGAATGTATCAAAAATATTTTTACAAACTTTTCGAGCGGGTTCCTCACACCAAAACAAAGACAAAAGTTCACATTAATATATGTCTGCAAATCCTTTGTTTTTAAGTTATTAAGTTTAAAGACATTTTACTGTAGATGGTATTTATTATATCGAAATATAATAAATACCCAAGTCAGTGTGTCATTGTGTCGCACTTTTTCAATTAAAGAGACGCAACTTTCAATACCTCATCTTCTATATAATAAATTGCAATGTTATTTTGTCACACTTATTCAATTAAAGGGAGACAACTCTCTAACTTTCAATAACTGATGTTACAGAAATTTTAGATTCCCAAGTTTTCATTACTGCGATTGTTTTCGGCAATGTTTTTTTGTGTTTAACAATTTTTATAACGTGGAAATAAATTTGGGAATAATCGAAATTAATTGAGAAATCCACGAAAAGTCACCTATGAAATAAAAATAATTCTTTGTATGGGAAGTAATGAACTACGCACATCAAATTGTCTTTAAATTAAAGCAGAAGAATTATCGTTAAACTTTTAAAAGATAAGTTTAAATATTATATATATATATATATATATATAGCAGGACAGACTGGGTTCTATAGCCTTGGATGGCAACTGGTCTAGGAGAAGGACAACTCTAAATTCAAAACCTGCGGAGGGTCGTTTGGGGACCTTGTGGCACTTAGTGCACCAGGTCTCTGAATTCGGCCCTTCAGAAAGTGTGGCTGGTCTTGCACAAAACCTTCACCACTATAATCAAACCTCATGTGCTGTTGTCGGGCTGTCGGTTTCCTGGGAACAGATCTGCTTGAGCCTCATACGTCGAGCTCGACGGGAGAGTCGACTATATATATATATATATATATATATATATATATATATATATATATATATATATATATATATATATGGGGCTTCCATCTTGCCAGTGGAATTGGGAAGGAATGAAAATGATTCGACCCTGTATACTTGACATGACGGGTCTTAGCTGTAAAAGGACGAGGCAGAATAAAGTGATATAGGTAGGTAGGTACATCTACTGATCAGTAAAAAGATTAGCATACCATGATACCAGAACGAGTAATGTAGCTCGCCAGGATATTTTCCACGGAAATAGTCAGAAGGCATCGAATAATTTGGAAAATAATTCATTACCCATAATGCCGCGTAGATACTTTTGAACTCTGTCAAGGCTGGAAACTGAGGGTTTACTTATTATTAAATAACTGTCTCTCTCTTCCATTTTATTTATCTTATTAAATCCAGTCTATTCCTATATACTAGGTACCGCCACAGAAAACACCATACCTAAGATTTAAAATCATTTTTAAAAATAAAAAATCTTTCTTGGAGCTTTTATTTTAGATTTAATTTCAAGCTAATAGATTAAATTTATTATTTCCAATAAATAAAATACTTCACTGTATATCAAAGCTAATTTAAGTTGTCTGGAAGAAATTTTCGTTTTGAAATCAATGACATCGTTGATTTTAGTGCCATTTTTAGCGTTCTGTCTTCGAAATGTAATTCTCCTTATTAAAAAATCTTTCAAAAATAAAATATACTTTTCTGAAACTTTATTTGAGCAATGTTATCTGATTTAAAGTTTAATTAATCTGATTGGAAAGAAATATTATTTACTTTTAAGTTTGAAATATCGTAGAAATGCATTTTCCCCAAGGCCAAGGTGTTGACATGTTGACAGCTTGAGTGACAGACAGGGGTCTATCAAATGTTTTTCTACAGTGGATATTGGGGAATATAAGGTGAACGCCTTTTTAAAATAATTTTTAACTACTCAGTAATGTTTAAAATTTGGAAAAATATTCTCTGTATCTAATGTTTTATTGAATTTTAGATATTTTAGTTTTAAATTTAATATAGTTATCGCTCTAATTTCTGATAATGTCGTGCATAGATGTCTGTATTTACAAAAATCGACACGTTTATACCCAAAAAAATTCAAAATTATTTTTAAAATACTGTGGGTCGTACTAAACTTTTCCATTTATGATTAGTAAATAGTTTTTACTTAATAACATTATCACCTAACTCATACAAAGTAAGACAGAATTTTCAAATATTTAAAACTTTATAAATTATTATAATTAATTTTTTTAAAAAAATGAAAACAATTCTTGTAAAAAATTCATTATTCATCGAAAAAATATTTTCCTTAATAGCGACCATAATATATTTTATTCATATAAGTAATTAGAACCTTTTCTAATTGAATAATTTCTTAGTTTTATTGCTTTTTTATTTTACGATTCAAAGCATATTTTCGGTAAGTGGGGGTCCTGTTTTACAAAAAGAAATTGATGATTTACATTCTCCATGGAGTTCTGCTTTTAAATTGAGCTCTACATAAATTAATTTCTCGAAATTTTATAAAATTGAATAAATGGGGAGCAACAGATGTCAAAAATATTTTTTGCCAAGGTTTTCTAAAAAGAATGCATTTCTAAAATAATTTAATTCATTTTTGAATAAGTCTTGAAGGTTTCTTTAAAATCTAACAATTATTTGATTTTTGCAAGAATTTCCAAATCAGTGCTTTTTTCACCGCAAAAAAAGACGCTAAAAATTCCTATACTAATCTTTGCACCCTGCCCCCACGCTGACGCAAGATAAACAAGATTTTTAATCTAAATTTCGAACGTTCTAAAAAAGACTAAGAAATATTATTTAAAAATCAAAAAATCCTTTGGTTTTTCCTCTTAATAATAACATAAAGATTTTTTTTGTTGTTGTTGTTTTTTAAGTTTGTGGCATTTTTCATCATAGTATGCTAAACTTTTTACCGATCAGTGGATGTACCTACCTAGCTATGTCACTTTATATCATTATGTTCAAATACAGATTTATAACTATTTCCTCTGCTCATTTGCTTGAATTTGTTTTTATATATTTACCAACGTTTTCTACTTACCTACCTATTGATCTATCTTTCTATGTATCTATTTATCTATCTGTCTCGTTCCTTGTCACAATGCCCTTAATCTGATAGAATTACCTTAACAAAGTCAGTTGTTGATTGTAAAGATATAAACGTTAATATTTTTTCAGATTCTTAGCCCTCTAAAAACACACGCATTGATGACAATGCGATAGCAGTGGCTTTGAGCCCTTAAAGAGTTCTAACAAGGGGCGAAACGCTGTCAACAAGTATTAGCATATAATAATATAATCGAATTTGAACATGAATCAAATTATGTTGACGGATAACTAATGGAAACTCGGAATCAAACGAATGCTCAACGTATTATCAAGATTAAAATCACTTGATTTTTTTTTCTAACACAAGAAAACACGTTCCTTATATGGTAATTACGCAGTCTGTTGAGAGAAAAACTTTTCAGGTGTCTTTCAGTTCTCTTTGCATAAAAACAAAATATTTGGAACAATTCAGTATACAAATATATATATATATATATATATATATATATATATATATATATATATATATAAGATAAATATAAATGAATGTACGTGCTAGGGTTCACACACACACACACACACACATATATATATATATATATTAGAGTAAATAAAACAGTTCTCAATGAAAAATAACAGGGCTGTTAAGTATATATTAATAAATATACATAATACCCACGCCGACAATACGATCTGGAGTACCTGATGATTGCATAGAGCATGAAACTCGAATAATATTTATTAATATATATATATATATATATATATATCATATACCATAAATTTAATTGTGGAATTTTAATTTAGTTTTATTTATTTATATATATATATATATATATATATATATATATATATATATATATATATGTATATAACACTTTGCAGGTACAAACATTTAAGAACTTTGTTGGTATACGCGCAGTTATACTGATATATATATATATTATTTAGTATATATATATATATATATATATAAAACTTTATATATATATATATATATATATATATATATATATATATATATATAAAGGTTTTTTTCGTGAAGCGTTCCATTCTTTAGGACTTCATCGGACTAATTTGAGTAAATGCAATATTTTATTTAAACATTATTAATTACATTTACCGGCCTGAATTTCTTAGAAGATATACGTTTTCCGACAGGAATCGAAACTGTATCCCATACGAAAACAAATATATAATCTGACGTGCTTTTACCTATTCAGCCACAGAGACCATTCCAGTTAGCAAAGTTCAAATTACTGCTTATAAATACACATCTTCGATCTTTTTCGATATATTATTTCTGCTCCTAAAAATAACTTAACGTAAACAATGACAATTTATTTGTATCTGTAAAAATAACGTATAAACAGAAAATACATTAAAATATTTGTCGGATTTAATCCATTTCATCTAATATGCTGTCATTGTTAGGTTACATTTCGGAGCTAGATGATGGTCTCCGTATGAAATACAGGTTCGATTCCAGAGAATCGCATATTTTCTAGGAACATTCAGGCCGGCAAATGTTAGTCATACTGTTTAATTAAAATAGAGCATTTACTGAAATAAGTTATATCCATAAAAATAACCTATAAACAGAAAATATATTGGAATATATGTATATAGTTTCACACACGCGCGTGTGCGCATCCTCCTCCTCCAAAAAAGACATTGATTTGTTTTACGGCTTATCGACATTTTGTGAGTTTAAAGATGGAAGATATTTTGTGAGTTTAAAGACGGAAGATATTTTGGATTGTAAGAATGTTTTTGCTGATGAATAGTGTATAAACATTTCTTTGAGAATAACAATGATTTTCCTGATACAAGGCCTACTATTTAATCCATAGGTGTTCGAGGAGATAGATTCATACCTTTTTCAAAAGTATTTACGTATAAGTGAATGTAATGAACTTGAGAGGAATCATAACAGAAGAAAACAAGGTTCTGTTGCGCAGTTACACGCATAGCTGCAAAAATGACACACAAATAAACCTCGTAAAACAACACATAAAATGAGATAAAATAAAACATGTCCTATACGTTAACATACGCGCATTTAAATATCATTTTTTCTCCTGTCACCTCTCTATGTCATTGTCTTTCTTTTCGACCCATTTGCCTTTTTTTCTGTATCCATGTTTGTTTGTTTTTCAGACGGAGGGAAGAACTTTTAAAATATGGACGGTCAGTCACAAGTCTGGGGATGACTGGTTGTCGACGAGGCAAAACTATTGGGAAGCATAATTCAGCAGATCCTATCTCTACTCAGATGTCCTTATTGATTTGCTACTCTCGATGGATTTGGAGACGAACAATTCCGATAATGGAGAGTGGTTTATAAAAGCCCAGGCAAAACCAGTTACCCCCCGTTTCAATTCCCATAACGTTCACTTTCCCTTCCAACGCTGACAGACGTGAGGAAACTCCAGTTACAATCATCACCGGCATTGGTTCACATACAATCGAACCCAATCTTTAACAAGAAGCGAACTGAACCAAGACCATGCCGTTTCCCCAACCAAAAAAAAAGGACCATCAATATTATTGTCTACACAATTCCCACAGTTTATTACTAACTCTACTGGAGTTACAATTCAGCTAGACGATAATTCACACCCTCCTTAACGTTACTATTTTCACTATTTTTAGCCTTCTTCATGCGCAGATGAAAAGGTTTTTTGGGGGGGGGTAAATGATACATTTTCGTCCCGCTTGCTATTCTGATTCGGAACGCTATTAACTAAACCCCATTGCCTTGTTTAAGCAGGAGAGTGCGCAGGTCCCCGTTGTAAGATCTTGTGTTCGCACTGATAAGTTCAAATAGTTCTTCCTTATGTCGAGCGTTTTGACATATAAATTATATCATTTTAAGCGGACATATTTGGGTGTTATGCTTGAAAAAATAAGAAAGATGTATGATCTTTACAGTCTGATCATGTATTACAGCTACAATGAGAACGTTATGGAAGTTATTTTAAACAATTATGGTAGATCCGTTCATAAAATACTGTGCGCATGTTATTCCAGACTACATTCGCACACACGAACACACGCACACGCACGTACGCACACACGCACACTCACATATATGAATATATATGTAGCGGTTTAAGAGCGTGAAAACGAAGAAATAAACGATCTTCAAACACGACTCTAGAAATTCAAATAAATTTTATTATTGAGAATTTGTATTCTTTCAAATTGAAACAAACGGATTTACAAAGAATCTTTACGATACAACTTCGCACAAAAATACTTTTCTTTTCTTTCTTTATAATACAACCGAATCAGTTGTATTATTATGATAGAAATAACAGAATGAGTCTGCATAAGGAGAGTGTCACGTATTTACGTTGTTTTATGAATGCATGTAATTTTCTAGCAGTAACATGTCAGCAGATGAGAAGATGTATTATAGGTTCTACTAACGTTTGTAAACAATCTCAATCTGTATGTTTCAAATGCGCTTAATTTGCTTTAAAATCGCTAGGCTTTGTAAGAAGTTACTTGAATAAAATATACGAAAGATTACATAATAAATTATACGAAAAGTCTTTGAGAATTCAGCTTGTGCACAACAACGAACAACTGACCTTGGTCAAAGGTTTACGGAAAAACTGAAAAACTCACATAATTTACGAGAGTGTATTTATACAAAAAATAGGCTCTAGAAACCTAAAAGCTAAATTTTACTAAACGCAGAAGTTTGATTATTAATAAATATTTCTCCCAGTTTTCAAATTTCTATTTTTAAGAGGGAAAATATTGTTGATCATTTTCTGGAGTGATGCTACAAATTTCGTAACAGACGATAAACATAGGCTTCGCGAACTCCTTGAGCAAATTCAAAGCATCCTCAGCCGGATCTGGACCTGCAAACCTGAAATTTTGGATTCCCAAGTTTTCATTACTGCGGTTGTTTTCGGATTACGCCATATTGGCTTCTACTGATAAAAACAATTAGAGACAGAACTCTGCAACTTTCATTAGCTCATGTTCAAATGAAAAAAATATTTTGTACGATAACAATTTTTATAACTTGGAAATAAATTTAGGTATAATCGAAATTAATTGCGAAATCAAGAGAAATTCACCCATGAAATAAAAAAATTTTTTGTACAGAAAGTAAGGACCTACATGCATCAAATTGTTTTTAAATTAAGTGACGACGGAAGAATTATCGTTGAACTTTTAAAAGGTAAGCTTAAATATTAATGTAATACTTAAATGCGGCGATCAGTTTTGAGTTCTTCTCTAGTTTATTGTTCCCTATCGCATCTACTTCTCTTTACCTATTGTGATGAAAGCCAGATCAATAGCCCACCGGATGACCTAGCTTAAATGCCGCCCAATAGTGCGGCTTTTAAGCTAATACACACGCACACACAAACACACACACACAAACACACGCAGATAGATAGATAGATAGATAGATAGATAGATAGATAGATAGATAGATAGATAGATAGATACCTGTTTTTTAGCACGAATACTATTTAGGTCTGGGTTTTCGATTCCTTCTAAAGTCTACTTCAACTCTATATTTTTAACGTCTCTGCCTAAACACTGAAATTTCATTTATTATTCTTTTCCTCAAGAGTAGTAAATAGGTTCGCTTATCGTACAGTTCACACTTTTCCTCGGTCTTTTGATCAGGACTAGAGTGTTATCTACTCATTTCTAGTCGACAAATCGTTGTTTATAACGCTTTGTCATCTAGAAATTCTTTTTATTCATAGACAACAACCGTCTTAGTAAGCAAAAAAAAATTTTTCTTCCATTTTTTTTATCATTTCATCCCAAGCAATAAAGCCGCTAAGAGAGAAAGGGTTACTGATTGTAAAAAAAATAAGAAAAAGAGAAACGTCATTAATGAAGGAGAACAATAAAAGAAGATGAACCAAGAAAACAGTAGATAACGATTGATATTGCATTAAAATTTTTGAAGATCAACTGGAAAGCAAGAAGCCGGAAGGAATTTCTATAAGCAAGAAGACCGAGAGAAGAAACTCTTGACTTAGAACTTACGGTTGCATATATTCAATTTAATGATAAAATGATAAGATCTTGTTGCCAATTTAGTTTTCTCCATCTTCTTTATGTGCCGTGTCCTCTACAATTTTCTGTTCTTCTTTAGCGCTTAATAAATTTTGTTTTTTTGACTGCGCTTAAATTCATAAAGGTTAGGTACCACAAAGAAAAGTAATATTTATTCCTGGTAATTTACAGGAAATGTGGCACAAGGCCAAAAAGGCGATAGGGAAGACTTGTCTTCAATCTGTCTTATCTTAAACTTAACTAAGTAGATTGCTAATGCAAACATACCGCACTACTCCTTACAGCAAAACAAAACATTCTTACTTACCATTCTTAGTACACCCACCATAATACCTCAGAATCTCCATGAAGTCCGAAGTAGTCCCTATATGTACAATTTGTCTGATGCGAAATAAAGAGAAAAGTTCACCGAAACCATTACAATGAAAGTATTTATAGAAAAGACACAGGGAAGCTACATTACAACGCTGGGAAAGTGACTGAAGGTGAAATGCTAGGTCAGCACCAATAACATTGCAGATTCTTCTTTGGAATGTATCATGTGTTTATTTTATTTTATTCTTTTCTTGATATAACAAATAAGGATTACTTTTAGAACATTTTGTCTCGGATTGGTGACTTTCCTCTAAAGGTTAATTTATGAAAGTTCACTTTTACACCAACCTTCTTTTTTTCTTTTTCGATAATGATGTTCATAATTATATGTTTTCTTAATTAGGGACGGATAGAATTTATTGTTGTGTAGACGTTCGAATTTTTGTAACTGCTTGGCCATAATCTCCTTTGTTGCTTTCGGGCCGGTAATGTTACTTTTCCTGACTGATTCAGTGAACAAACATTGTCTTTTTTGTTCATTCAACAAAAACAGTCATTAAAAAAACACTTTAAATATTAACCGATAATCAAAAATCGTCTAAAAAGAACTAAAGGCGGAATCATTTCATTCCTCGATATAAAGATTATAAAAATGGCGGAAGGAAAAAAAATGAATGGTTTCAACAGGGTTGCTTTATGCAATATGCCTGCAGTGTTTGGCTATTATTTTAACTTGTTTTTATTTCAATAGCTGTCTCTGAATGCGCCAGTGTGGGCTGACTATTTTTTCAACTCTGTACAAAATACACTTAGTACCACATTAACTTTTCCTTTCCTCAAATTCTGAGTTAGATGTGCGGCCACTTATGTATTTGTAATTCAGGTTGTTCGTGCAGACGATCTTGGTTAGAATTTTTTATTAACAAAAAATATCAATTCATTATTCATGGCATAAAAAATATAATTATTAATAAGAATAACAAGAACACGGATAAAAAAAAGAAGACAAAAAATAGCAACGAGTAAAACTCACAACAATTTGGTATTCTTTTGCTAAAAGTACAGATTTCACAAAAAAAAAAAAAAAAAAAAAACTTCTGATACGCTACAGCGGAAATATTCGGAAATTTCCGATGTTAAAGGAGACGCAGACGGAGACAGAAACAGTGACTAAATAACATGTAACAGGAAAAAATGTAAAAAAAAAAATATTGAAAATAAAATGCGAGTGAAATAAAAGGGAAGAATAAATGCACATTTATACTAACTTATTTATTACGTTTTTTTGTGAGTGAATACATTTTAAGTATTCTCTCCTCTTTTTCGCTGAAATGCTTTTATCATATTAAATAATAAAAATTATGTTCCATTTTTTATTATTATATGAGTTTATGTACAACATGAACGAGGATGTAGGAAAATTCCTTACCCAACCAAGACGCCATTCTCCAAAAAAAAAGGTTAATGTTTGGGCATTTGGTCTGATTTTAGAAAGAAGGTCGGGTTATAACTTATATCAGCCCTCCTCACACCATCGTATTTATCATCGAAGGAATGATTGGTTTGAATAAAAATGGTGAAGTGATGAAACGTTTACCCATCTATGTATTGCCAGCGTTAAAAATACATAATAAAAATACCAAAGCTACTTCGATTATGTCTGAACTTGAATTTAATGGAATAATAGTGATTGATGCAGCGTCATGAATGCCTAATTTACTCTTGATTTAATTGATTTAATGATTATAAAAGAAAAAGAAAACCAAAATAAAATCATCGATGTATTCAAAAGAGTTGCAGCAATGAAGTCTTTCTTCTATTTCGCACGTACAGGCCAGATTTCTGTAATTGATGTTTACCAGTTTAGTAAAGACGGTAGACATTCTTTATTATTATTATTATTATTATTATTATTATTATTTCTTTTGATTTCTCTTGTATACACATTTCGTTTCGTGTCCCAACTAGAGACCTAAGGTCAGAAATGGCTTCATGACAATTTTCCACTAATGATTTTTTGTAAAACAAAAAAGAAAAATCTTAAGATCATACACATTCTACATAGATAAAGATCTCCGTAATGTGTGAGCTGTACTTGTGAGTACAGTTTTTGTATTTCTTTATTATTATTGTTATTTATAATCATTATTATTATCATCATCATTATTATTATTATCATTATTATTATCATCATTATTATTATTATTATTATCATCATCATCATCTTCATCTTCACTATTATCATTATTATTATTATTATTATTATTACTATCCTCTTTTCACATTTACACGATACAAATACACGAGGGCAAAATGACAGATTTATAGCCGGAAATCGAAGCTCAGGGGAGAAAGCTTTTTGTATATGATTTAATAATACCATTAGTTAGATATGAATATAGATATAGGCAGGTATGAATTAAATTATCTATCTATCTATCTATCTATCTATCTATCTATCTATCTATCTAGGTAGATAGATAGATAGAATGAATAGATGAATGTAGATGAATAGATATAGATATAGATAGATGAATAGACTGAGCAGACTGAGATAGATAGATAGATAGATAGATAGATAGATAGATAGATAGATATAGATATGATAGATAGATAGACTGAGATAGATAGATATAGATGAGATAGATGAATGATAGATAGATAGATATGAGCAGACTGAGATAGATAGATAGATAGATAGATAGATAGATAGATAGATAGATGAATATGAGCAGACTGAGATAGATAGATAGATAGATAGATAGATAGATAGATAGATAGATAGATAGATAGATAGATGAATGAACACACTGAGATAGAGATATATATCGATAAACAGACGAATGTGAACACACTGAGATAGATAGATAGATAGATAGATAGATAGATAGATAGATAGATAGATAGATAGATAGATAGATAGATTCATCACAAATAAAAGTGAATATATTTCCGTGTATTCGGGAATTACTTAATTTTTTTAAAGCTTTTTTTGCCTTTCTCTTAAGTCTTCGCGAAGAAAGAAATAAATAAAGAAAGAAAGAAAGAAAGAAAGAAAGAAAGAACGTTTAATGGTTTCTCGTTCTTTCTGTTTCCTTTTAGGCCCTTTTCTTCTGCTCGTTACGTTCTTTTGTGCTTAATACTTTCTCATCTATGTCCAATAATTACAGCGATGTAAATTACGAAGGAGATAAACACATATTTAAAGGAAGTCGCCAACGCAAGTGATGTAGTAAAATGATAAATTTCTAACATGACTTCTCAGTCGATAAACCTGTTATTAATGGTTTGGTAAATGAAATTAGTTACAATGATAGTTCGTAACTAATGTACTAGACTTTATTTATTTATTTATTCAATTAATTGAGGTTTTATAATTTATTTTCTGAAATATCAAATAGAAAAGATTAAAAAAGTGAAGAAACGGAGGAAAATGTAGAATGTGTTTCTAAGTTCCTTTCAAAACATTCATTTGTAAAACGAAAAATCATGATTATATTTTATTTATAGTTCATATTCTACATGCCAAAAAAGGGAAAATAGAAAATCAATAAAGAAAAAAAAGAATGCAAAAGTGAGGCAAAGAGAAGTTAAAAGAAAGAAGAAAGTCTTGTAGAAGATTCAAAGAAATCATAAAAAGAAAATAAATTGGTTTTGATTCGTATATTTAAAAATATTACTTTATTATTTTTATTCTTGATTTACTCAGCCGTTTGTTCGCTTCTTTTCTGTGCCACGACTCTTCAAATCTTAGGCGATTATTACCTTCCACAATATCTACCTATCCTTTGCAGCTCTAATTAATTCTTATCTCCTTACTATTCCTTTCACTCCCTGTTCCACCATCCATTTGCACAAGCTCGTTATGTAAGTTATTCGATATTTCCTGCTGCACCTCCAAGCCTTCAGTATGTCCTGTGAGTGTCAGATTTTCCAAGCCGTCTTGCTTTATTATATGTTCCAGAAATTTCAACAGTTTCTGTCTGATCCAAAGTATAGGTGTCTTTTTCCATTTCATTTGCCTTAAAAAACCCTTCGTTGCTGATATCTACGGTATTCCCAGCATCCTTTTGCAGAACCAGATCTTTACTACCTTAATGTCTCCACTTCATCGGTGAGGGTAATATTCAGCCTTCAATGCCATATAGGAGGACTGACATTAGCACCCTTTTCCTTAGTTCTAACGAAATTTTCCTGTTTCTTAAAACTTTCCTTTGCATTTGGAAAACATTTTTCGCTATTGCAATGAGGCTTCGGATTTCTGTGCCATATTTTCCATTATCTGTTAAAAAGAATCACCGACAGTTATATTTTGGTATTTAGTTGATTTTGACGTTTCTACTTCGTATCTCGCATCCCTTGTTGCTCCTCTTGCTAATGACTATACGGTATTTATAAATTTAGTTAATTTTCTATATTTCATCTGCTCTTCTTTGAAACTAAAAGAAGATTGTTTTATTATTTATAATTTCTTATTTCTCCGTAAAAATACTTTTAGTTCGATAAACTATTTCATTCCATTTTACTTTATTTTCTGAAGAGTTTAAGAAAAAAAATGAGCCATCTCGAAAATGACATAACAATTTAAACTTTGACCTACGACCTTCAGGTGTCATCAAATCTCCTGAATTACTCTCGTCAGTGTTAACATGCTTTTATTGCTTTCCAGTTATTTCAAATTATTTGTAACTATTACTGCTTCATCCTCAACAATCAGACCCTGATTTTTTTCCAGTCAGGATAATTGACTGTACTTTCAATGTGACTCCATGATTTAAACATCTATTGAGTTTCCAGTTCACTCTCGACATCAAATGGAACTCATATGTTGGGGAAATAGCAGACATCGTTCCAGGAAATACCTGACTCCTTTTGTCATGTTTTATTTTTACAAGAGTAAGTTTAGACCAAATATCTGACTCCTTTTGTCATGTTTTATTTTTACAAGAGTAAATTTAGACCAAATACCTGACTCCTTTTGTCATGTTTTATTTTTACAAGAATAAGTTTAGACCAAAGTTACTGTCATATCTGTGCTGAAGTTGCTCAATCTTAACTCTCCACCCTTGTTAGAGTTTACGCGGTCTTGTGTGAGGAGACTTATTTTCCACTCTGCTGTTTATGGTCTAATCACACTGAAAACATCGCTTCCCCGTACGATCAATGAAGTTAAGCAATGGTCGAGCGCTGTCACAAGTTAAATGGTGGACCAGTGGGGAACAAAGCTACTATGAGCGACCTCATATAATTCGAAATATTTTTTCGGTTTTAAATAAGCTAAAAAGGGTTGATAACCCGTAATAACAAATCAATCCACTCTGTGGCCTCTTTCCTATCGCTATTCCACGGCAAACGCGTTCAGTTGTCTTGTTCCTCTAATCCGTACTGTCACTACTAAGGCATCATGCTTCCCCGAACACTAAAAACTTAACCTCTTCGAGACAAGCATCAGTTGTTATATACCCTCCTTATCCATTAAGTACATGACTCCTCCACTTTTATAAGAACCAGATTAGGCCGAAAATGGAGTACTGTCGCCATATTTGGGCAGGAGCTACCCAGTTCTCACTTTCCAGTCTTGATAGAGAAGAATTATTTTCCACCCTCTCTCTCTCTCTCTCTCTACCTCTCTCTCTCTCTCTCTCTCTCTCTCTCTCTCTCTCTCTCTCTCTCTCTCTCTCACGGGTGGAATGTAGTGAGTCTCTCACTGATCTATCGCTATGGAAGGTGCTTAGACGAACGACATTCCTTGGTTCCGTCAGGCCTTTCATGGTTAGGACCTGCCATGTCACTTACATTGTAGAAAACAACTGACATTCTCTTCGTATTCCATCGGCGAGAAGTTCCCCTCAAATAGCTTCTTCCCGCGAACCACTGTCATTTGGAACTGACACCCTAGAGGATGCTTCCCCGCTTACTATAATCTTAAGTATAGAGTTAACCGTTATCTTCCCCTCCTGTTCATATAAACTACTCCTTAACGTAATCATCTATCTCGAGTGACCCTCGGGTATTCTACACAGTGAATCTTAGTGTAAAATAAAATCTACATAATCTTCATTTCTTACCATCTCCCGTTCTGTGGCTTTCATTTGTAGTGCTTTAAGAAACGCCAAATATTATGGTCATGGCTCTCAGTTTTCTCATTTATTTCCTATATGAACCTTGGAAAAAAGTTAAGTATATAAACAACTAAAAACCGAGTTGAAGTTAGTTAAAATAAAAATAATAATCAAGAGTTTAGCTTCTTTGCTTGAATTACGTTTCAAATGTTCATTATATTCTTGTGAAATAGAATTCTTTTTAAATGTTTAATGTTAAAGTACAATTTTCCAAATTCTCTTATATATTTAACAAATTTTGTAGAAGTTTTAATACAATTTAATCAGTGTTTGCATGACTTAGAGCAATTTTAACGTGTAACAAACGTCTAACAGAATTGAAGACGTTGGACTAAAAAATATTGATTAATTCGATATATATAAAATCTCAAAAAGATCTCGTTCTACAAAATGAAATAAATACATCGGCGGGAAATGCCGTAATAACAGAGGAGAGAATTTATTTATTCAGCGCGTTTTCAGCGCGTTACCGAATGTGACACAAGGTCGAGGTTTAGAGTGGATTTGACGGCAATACCTTGGAAAAATTGCTCAAATCCCTTCGGCACTTCCCCTTTTTGGGACGCCTCAGGGGCAATAAACGCAGTCCCCTCCCGAAGGAGAAGTATTACCTGAGGCTTGGGCTTAATATTTTCCCAGGCATGTGCCAAGTACGTATTAACAACACAGGAGAGAAACCTTCAACGCATAAAAGAATATCTAGGCATGATATATCAAACTATAAAGTTAGATCAACATAGATCAAGATAACGATTGTTTTGTTATTTTACGGTTTATTTACCCTTTACAGCTTATTTCAATAATAATAATAATAAAAATAACGCTTTAGTGTTACAACTATTACTAATTAACCTATACTGGGGGGAGAAGAGGCGGATTCATACCTTTCCCAATGTTATTAGTGCGTAAGTTCATACAACGGACCAAACGGTTATTACAACTCGGCTCTCAGGTAATTAATTCCGAATCATGATACATTGCACCACCCACACAACAGAGCTTACGGTAGCTGACCAGGCTCAAAATTGCTTAACGTCGGTGATCGTACGGAAACAGATGTTTCAACATGATGTGGCCGTAAGCCTCAGAATGATAAGTAAAAATGCATGAATAATATCTATGACTCCAAAGAAATACATCACGTATTTAAATGAATTTTATAACCGTATAAGTTCCATTTTAACGCCCATTTAAATGCAAGTATCTTGGATTACATAATGACAAATATATTTATTACATAACTGACATACAAGAGTTCATCATATTATCTAAAATTTGAATATTACATCCCTGAGATGGTCACCACCACGAATGCGGGGCTTTTCAGTTCCATGGTGGAACGAAAACAAAAATCCTTAGGGAGATCACAGCCATTTCAGTTGATATGCTAAACTGCACTGTGTTTCAAATGCATGTTCTCTTCATCGTGGTGACCATCTCAGGGATGCAATATTCAAATCTTAAATAATATCTTGAACTCTTGTATATCAGTTATGTAATAAATATATATATATATATATGTTATTTTTACAATCCAAGATACTTGCATTTAAAATGTGTCCTATCATTATGGGTCACTCACTATATATCTTATGTCTTGTTGCGCATTGTCTCCAAATCAGTTCACTAACCACGATCTTCCATCATACGTTTTCTTTTGAAAAAGATACTGGAACTGTGTCCTACATAAAGGTGTTTATAATACACCGGTTAGTACTCTGTTTTGAAATGATTTAAGCATCTTTATCAAGCATCCATCTTGAATATAAATTCAATATTTTCGTCCCGTGTGTAGATTTAAACCTCCAAGACTTGCTTCATTACACATAAATCAACATTGTAATTATTGCAATCAGTTTTCTAGTTTCATGGTTAATATTATGGCAACTATTACTGTAATTATTTAAATTATTTTATGATTAATGTCTGTAGAACTCATACTAGTGTTGGCGGCCTTGATAACTTGGCTATTATAGAAATGTCGAAGTGTGATGATGATAAAGATAATGAATATTGTTGTGGAATTGATAATTTCTCTGTTATTGATGACTGGCGATATTTCTCAAATCTTAGATATGATCGCCATTATTATTAATGCTGTTTTTGTGCTCCCAGTGTGTGACGATGAAGTGATGTCTGCTTAAAATCTAATATTGAAATCTCTCTTCTTCCTCCTGTCATTCTCTTTTCTTTATTCGTCCGCTTCAATTTTCATTTAATTTATTCCCATCTTTCTTCTTCGATGATGGCGGACGTTGTTTCAGTGCCAAGATGGCGTCGATGAAGTTTTTAAATGACTCGGTGTCTTCGAGGATCGCCAATCGTCTGCGGCCAATCACCGGGGCACGGCTGTCATTTTGCGCTGTCGAGATTTGATTGCTTTCCTCTCTAGCCATTCATGTGGAGTGAATCTTTCGACCAGAAGAGCAAAGATCGCCAACTTACAAATTAATGCATTCGGAATGGCGGGAATGCGACGATGTGGCCGTGTTCGCATTAAATTATGGTCATGTATTGATAATGGCGGATGAAGGACCATAGTACATTCTTATGATTGGGCTTACACACACGCACACACACAGTAAACTGATACATATAGACATATATATATATATATATATATATATAGAGAGAGAGAGAGAGAGAGAGAGAGAGACATACATACAAAGAGAGAGAGAGAGAGTGAGAGAGAGAGGGAAAGATAAGCGATTACTGAAAGTTATACAAACATGTCTATTTTCATAAATGTGTCCTTATATATATATATATATATATATATATATATATATATATATATATACAAAACAAGTTTGATTAAAAAGAAATTTTTTATTATATTTTTTGAATTTTCGAATAAGGTCTTGAGTTGAGGTTAAACTGTCCAAAGTTTATATTTTGTTTGGATGAATACTTGTTGCCTAAATATACCTTACACACACACACACACACACACACACACACATATATATATATGTGTGTGTGTGTGTGTAAATTCCTGATATAACTAAAAATATATCTGAAAAAGGACAATATTAATAACAAATGGACAAACTTATCTGTTTCGACCTCTGATGGACTTTATTAAATATTTGTTTTGGGTATATATATTCTAGCCAATTTCATTTACTTTTCTTTTATATTTTTATTACTTTTGTTATTTAAAAAAATCCACTTTGTTATGCATTTTTCTAAAATTATTCTTGATATATGAAAAGTTATATTATCGTTATGGCCATGACAAAAAGAAATTGAAATATTAGGTAAAAGAAATATTCGTCAAAAATTAATAATATTTAAAAATGTTTCATCAAATAAAAGAGCAATATTACCACTTCTTTTATGTGCCACGTCCATTCAGGTCGTAGATGATAATGGCTCTTCCCAACTTCCTCTTCTATGTAGCACTTCAATATTTGTCTCCTTATAATCTCCCTCAGTCCCTATTCTACCATCCATTTACATAAGCTCGTTAGGTAGGTGACTTGATGCTTCTGTTTTGTCTTCTTGCTTTCAGCATGTCATATGAGTGTCAAATTCTCCAAGCACACTTTCTTTATTATGTGTCCAAGAAATTTCAAGTGTCGCCTTTTGATTCTAAGTACAAGCCTAAAGAAAAACTCTTTGTTGCTGACGTGTTCCGTCGATGGCATTTTTAACAACCACATTTCTGTTGTCTTTTCTTCACCGTCAAGGAAATTAGTCAACATAGGAAGATTGATATTGCATAGCAGTTAAATACGCTTCCGCGATATTTAAATGTCGGTACGTACCCAATTCGTAACATGCATTATATTTTGGGACCTGACCTGGCGTCTCGGCTTCAATGACTTTACCACCGCCGTAAGGTTGCTTCACTGTGTCTTTTCTGTAAATACTTTCATGGTAATTTTTCGGATGAGCTCTTCGCTAGGGTACTTAGACTTTTTAAAAAAAATTTAAGTGCAGTACTTGACTGTCGCCGAGATCTCATCAATTTACAATTGAACTAGCTACATTTAACTGTAAATTCTAAGCTAACAATTACTTTTCTCACACTTCTCGCTTGTGGAACTTACTTCCGGTTCCATGCTTCCCAGCCAACTTTAATCTGCAAAAATTTAAATGCAATGTCAATCGCTATCTACTGTCCTCCTGATTACCCTTTCCTCTTCCCGCTCATTATTAATGTTTCTGTTCCTAATTCTTCCACACCCTGTAACCTCTTATGTCTTAGTGGCTTTACTGCATTGCATGGAGTGATACCAATTAAAATAAAAATGCACCTTACGCTGGTTCTACTAAGAAACTACAGTTAAGACGAAATATTAGTCAATAATGCTACTAATACCACAAATATAGCAAAAAGTAACCGAAATTAAGATGCAAAATTTGAGCCAATAATTAATAATGGTTGACAATGTCTTAGCTCTAATAATCATACTTATTATAAAACCCAGGTTGTGTGTGTGTGTGTGTGTGTGTGTGTGTGTGTGTGTGTGTGTGTGTGTGTGTGTGTGTGTGTGTGTGTGTGTGTGTGTACGTTTATATATTGGATCGGATTTCCTACATTTTTCAAGCGATTTCAACAAAACTTCACAGGACTATGTAAAATTACCTTGCGGTGGTTCTGACAGCGCCAAAAATTGAAAAAACACAATTGTTTTTGCACGAAATCAATTTGAAAACACGATTAAGAGGCATCGCGAGAATGAAAGGGGGACAACTCATATCGAGTTACACTTATTATAAAAACCCAGGTTGTTTGTGTGTGTGTGTTCATATATATATGGGATCGGATTTCCTGCATTTTTCAACCGATTTCAACAAAACTTCATTTTTTTTTTTTTTGGCAGGTAGTGTTTCTTTTTTTCTTTATTTTTATATTCAGAATGCTTTAAAAATTCTGTTTATAAGACAATTGTTTATAATAAAATTCTATTCATTCGGTAGACTCATAACGATTGAAAACAATGTTTTTGTTTGAGTTTGGGTTTGACCAATTCGTGAAAAAAAAAAAAAAAAACTAATTAAGACATGCGTGTCTGTCAACCTTAAACAATAATCTTTGTCAATTTTATTTTTCAGTCTTTATGATGGTCGATACTTGATCTATCTTTTACTGTTACATCCCCGGGCAACGCCGGGCTCTACTGCTAGTTCAAGATAATATTACTAGGAAGAAAGTAATTTTATATTAAACTTATATGTTTATTGTCTGGTATTTCTTTAATGCAAGGCCATAACACATTACCTCTTTTGTCATGCGTTAAATTAATACTAACATATTCAGTTGATTTTTTTTAATGTTGACTTTTAATGGCAATAAAACAAAAACTATCATATAAGTGAAATATTCCCGCAATCATTCATAAATAAGAATTATGTTTTAAAATACCAAGCAAAGAAGAACGTCAAACAAAATAAAAAAGAAAGAATGTTTTCAATAGAAAATATGATTTTTTTTTTCCCTAAATTATAGCTTGGGAAGTGTTTAAACCGAGGACGGAAAGTATTTAAACCGAGGACGGAAAGTGTTTGAACCGAGGACGGGAAGTGTTTAAACCGAGGACGGGAAGTGTTTAAGCCGAGGACGGAAAGTGTTTAAACCGAGGACGGAAAGTGTGACATTGAAATCCGTAGGCGCATTGGGATAGAGAAAGTTAAGCAGAATATTAAGAATCATAAACATTTCGTTAGAAACAAACAAAAAAAGAGTGCTGAACTATTATGCAATATCCGTCCCCCTATATAGCAGTTAATGCGGGACAATCTCCTCAAAGATGAAGTGACTTGAAGCAGCAGAAATGTCGCTCTACATAAGGGATACCGAGAATATTATGGATGGTGTAGCAGAGTTTGAAAGAAATGGCCAAAATTTATTAAAAGCTACAAAGTAAAGGAAGTTGTGGATCGTCATTATCGCCAAAGTCCTGAAGGGACAAGTCATGTAGAAGTAGAAGAAAAAAGAAATATCTTAAGTATAAAAGAAGATATTTTAAGTGTATATAGCTTTAAGACGAGCCGCTATGTAAAACTTGACTGATTCTAACTTTTTCTTTCTTCTCATTTAACAATATATAAGATTGACTTCCAAAAAGAAAATGACTTAAAAATCACTCTGTGTCATATTTACAACATTTCTAATATACGTTGATACATAATACTAATATCACCCCTAACGTAAACTTCCTATTATTTTACGTACCGTTTTGCCTTCAGGATGTGGACGGCCATAGCTGTCCGCAAATTTTTATCCCCTGTAGCAATAAGCAATTCCTGACAATCCCTCTCTTTATGTTCACATAAACTCGTAAGATTTGTTTCCCGTTGTTTCCCTCCGCCCGTCTTGCCTTCAGTATGTCCTCTGAGTGTCAGAATCTCCAAGCTTCTTTTTCCACATTAATTATCCCAGAAATTTCGACTGTCTCTTTCTGATCACCACTGTAGATAATATTATTACATCAGGTGATCACTTAGGCCCGAAACCAGCATAATACTATTAACTGAAGCGAAATTAATGAGCCTTGCTGGAATACGAGTGCCTGTAATATGCTCCTGCCTTTTTTTATACCTTCAAATATGATAATCTAATTTTAGAAATAGAATTAACTTTTCGAATAAGGATAAAATATTTATCTTTATAGATCCTTGATGATGCTATAGAAAACATTGTATAGAAGTTATATAGAAACATTTTAATGTGAGGTCATCAAACCAACTCTTTTTCTTCTTCTATGGGCCTTGTTCCTTCAGTACATGGGCGATCATGGTTCTCCACAAGTTCCTTAGGTAGCTCAGGCACTGCTTTCCTCTTTCTATCTTACGTTCAATATATCCTGGGAGTGTCACATTTTCTAAGCACTCTTTCCTCATTATGTGCCCTAGAAATTCCAACCTTCTCTTTCTGATGTTAAGTATGTGTCCTTTTTGTTTCAATTTCCTCTAAAACTTCGTCATTACGCACATATTTAGTCCATGGTATTCTCAGCATCCTTCTGTAGAATAACATATCTGTTGCCTCAATTCTCCTTTATCTGCGAGGAGATTGTCCAGTATTCACTGCCATATAAGAGAACCGATATGTCAGTTCTCTTTTCTTTGTTTCTAATGAAATGTTCCTATTTCTTAATTCCTTGCTTAACTTATGGAAGGAATCTTTCGTCATAGCGCATTCGGATTTCGATGTCGCACTTTTCGTATCGACCTCAGTATTTCTGGGTGTACATTTTCTGTTCATAATTCCACTGAACTTTGTACGTCGGACAAAGATCGGAATCTTATACTTACTTGCAGCTGAGTGGTAACTGCATATAGCGGGTCAGTTAAATCTTATCAAATAAATCAAACATGTCGTTCACTGATCGCCGACAGCGGATAACCTGGCCCTACGGACAAACGACCGAAGACTTGGCATTGATGACCACTCCTGCATCCTGACAACGCTTGGTTTATATTGAAGCCAATTCCCACTCCTTATCCACGCGTCTAGTTTGTCTAGTTTGGCTGGTTGAAAATTTATGTCCTTCCCTATTCAGACCTTTACAAATAGGCCAAATTAGATTTAAGCAAAGAAAGTTGGGTTTAGCTTTGTTGCTATATCAATTTAAGTTGGTTATTGTTGTGACAAGGTGCATGCATGTCAGACTTAAAATCTACCCAGGTTTCGATTTTCATAAAAAAAAAATACTGATAGCCATCTTCTCAATGAAGATATTGATGACTTCCGCTCCGGAGAATTTCGGAAACGTCAGAGTAAAATCGACTCTGAGAATTGTTCAAGGTGAGGTAAGTATATCTCGGTTAAAATTTTATATCCGAATTCTTCCTGAAAATATTCAGCACTCAGCCCTGTCCAGAGAAATAAATATAAAAAAAAAATATTGGTAATAACATTTTAATGCATTTGAATAGGAGTTAATCTGTTCATTTTTATGTGGAATCAAATCAGATTTTAAGATGCAGATTTTTATCAAGTTATGCTTCATTTCATTTATAATGAGACAAGTACACTTTTCTTTTCAACAATTCCTTACTTATAACGACATTGTACTATCATGCAGACATCGGTAGCTATTGACAATGTTTTGCCCCCAAACTTATTAGTGAAATGCACCATCTGCTCTAACCGACCGAGCTACGAGGACCCGATGTTTTGTAGAAGATTGAATCTAACCTTTAAATCCATACCTCTCTCTCTCTCTCTCTCTCTCTCTCTCACTCTCTCTCTCTCTCTCTCTCTCTCTCATTTTTGGTTTTGCTTCCACATTATTAGTATTAGAAGCAGTAGTATTATATTCATTTTATACTTGACGAAGAAATATCAACCATTATTATTCTAAAATTTGATCAGTATTTACTTTCATCATAATTTTTAGTAGCATTTTACAGCAACTTTACTAAAGCCAAAAGTGGACGAATAAAGTGTACATACTGAATTGTACACGCAGATTTTATCTGCATTATGTTCCCATGATCCTTTGCCTGTTTTTTTTATTTGTTTTGTTTTGGGTTTTTTTTTTCGCTGAAAAATATATACTCACTGGCCACTTAATTAAATACATGTAAACAAAGGCTCTTTTAGGCAAATTTATAAACCACAAATGATGTGTCAGTAGTTTAATGGATAGAGGCTGTTAAACATTGACACGGCGCGCAGCTGAATTTCCTTTTATGTATTAGTATGGGAAAGAAAGGTATTTTAAATGACTTTGAACGCCGCATGTTCGTGGTTACCAATTTGAAAAACCGCTGACCTTCAAGGAATTTATGTACAACCATCTCTAGGATTTACAGAGACTGTTCATAAAAAATTATGTGAGCGGGAATTCTGGGGTCAGATATCCTTTGTTGATGAAAGAGTTCGGAGGAGAATGGGCAAACTGGTTCACGTTGATAAAAAAAAAAGACAATAGTAGCTCAAAATAACCATTTTTCTTCATTCATTTGGCTGTGTACCTAAGATCATCTATGAACGTACAAAACATCGAACCTTAAAGTAGATGGGCCGCCGGGTTCCACTCCGGTCAGATAAGAACAAGGAACTGAAGTTACAATTCGTTAAGAACACATATAACTGGACCAGAGAATATTTGAAGAATGTTGTCTCGACTAAAGAGTCTCGATTTTGTTTCGACATTTCAGTGGTTGAGCTAGAATTTTATATGGAGAACATGAAAATATGGATCTATTCTGCCTTGTATAAAAGGTCCAGACTGGAGGTATTATTTCTTGGCATACATTACGGTTATTGGTACCAATAAATGATCGTTTAAATGCCGCAGACGAGGAAGATATGGTGCCTGACCTCGTGTCTCAATTTATCACAAGGATGCATGCTTCCTCGGTAGGCTGGCACCGACAAGACAACGCACATTGCCACAAATGAATAATCAAGGAAGATTACTTGGTGGAACAGAGCAACGAGCTTTCTGCGTTAAAGTCCTCTCTACATTTACTGAATCATATTCAGCACTTTCAAAATGTGGGATGTGCATTCAAAAAATTGAGAAGAATTGCGGAATGTTATGATAATAACAGTAGCTGCAAAGTTCGAAATAGTGCGTCCCGAACATCGTCGAATCCATGCCAAGAATAACTGGAGCGGTTCTGAAGGCAAAAGCGGCTTCAACTCGGTACTATAAAAGTATATCCATCAAAGTTCGAAAAGTCCCGAACATCGTCGAATCCATGCCAAGAATAACTGGAGCGGTTCTGAAGGCAAAAGCGGCTTCAACTCGGTACTATAAAAGTATATCCATCAAAGTTCGAAAGAGTGCGTCCCGAACATCGTCGAATCCATGCCAAGAATAACTGGAGCGGTTCTGAAGGCAAAAGCGGCTTTAACTCGGTACTATAAAAGATATCCATCAAAGTTCGAAAAAAGTGCGTCCCGAACATCGTCGAATCTATGCCAAGAATAACTGGAGCGGTTCTGTGGGCAAAAAAGCGGCTTTAACTCGGTACTATAAAAGTATATCCATCAAAGTTCGAAAGAGTGCGTCCCGAACATCGTCGAATCCATGCCAAGAATAACTGGAGCGGTTCTAAAGGCAAAAGCGGCTTCAACTCGGTACTATAAAAGTATATCCATCAAAGTTCGAAAGAGTGCGTCCCGAACATCGTCGAATCTATGCCAAGAATAACTGGACCGGTTCTGAAGGCAAAAGCGGCTTCAACTCGGTACTATAAAAGTATATCCATCAAAGTTCGAAAGAGTGCGTCCCGAACATCGTCGAATCCATGCCAAGAATAACTGGAGCGGTTCTAAAGGCAAAAGCGGCTTCAACTCGGTACTATAAAAGTATATCCATCAAAGTTCGAAAGAGTGCGTCCCGAACATCGTCGAATCCATGCCAAGAATAACTGGAGCGGTTCTAAAGGCAAAAGCGGCTTCAACTCGGTACTATAAAAGTATATCCATCAAAGTTCGAAAGAGTGCGTCCCGAACATCGTCGAATCTATGCCAAGAATAACTGGAGCGGTTCTGAAGGCAAAAAATTCAACTCGGTACTATAAAAGTATATCCATCAAAGTTCGAAAAGAGTGCGTCCCGAACATCGTCGAATCCATGCCAAGAATAACTGGAGCGGTTCTAAAGGCAAAAGCGGCTTCAACTCGGTACTATAAAAGTATATCCATCAAAGTTCGAAAGAGTGCGTCCCGAACATCGTCGAATCCATGCCAAGAATAACTGGAGCGGTTCTGTGGGCAAAAGCGGCTTTAACTCGGTACTATAAAAGTATATCCATCAAAGTTCGAAAAAGTGCGTCCCGAACATCGTCGAATCTATGCCAAGAATAACTGCAGCGGTTCTGAAGGCAAAAGCGGCTTTAACTCGGTACTATAAAAGTATATCCATCAAAGTTCGAAAGAGTGCGTCCCGAACATCGTCGAATCTATGCCAAGAATAACTGCAGCGGTTCTGAAGGCAAAAGCGGCTTTAACTCGGTACTATAAAAGTATATCCATCAAAGTTCGAAAGAGTGCGTCCCGAACATCGTCGAATCCATGCCAAGAATAACTGGAGCGGTTCTGCCAAAGAATTCAACTCGGTACTATAAAAGTATATCCATCAAAGTTCGAAAGTTCCCGAACATCGTCGAATCCATGCCAAGAATAACTGGAGCGGTTCTAAAGGCAAAAAGCGGCTTCAACTCGGTACTATAAAAGTATATCCATCAAAGTTCGAAAGAGTGCGTCCCGAAATCGTCGAATCCATGCCAAGAATAACTGGAGCGGTTCTGTGGGCAAAAAGCGGCTTTAACTCGGTACTATAAAAGTATATCCATCAAAGTTCGAAAAAGTTCTAAAAAGGCGTCCCGAACATCGTCGAATCCATGCCAAGAATAACTGGAGCGGTTCTGAAGTGCAAAAGCGGCTTTAACTCGGTACTATAAAAGTATATCCATCAAAGTTCGAAAAAATTGCGTCCCGAACATCGTCGAATCTATGCCAAGAATAACTGCAGCGGTTCTGAAGGCAAAAGCGGCTTTAACTCGGTAATAAAAGTATATCCATCAAAGTTCGAAAAGTGCGTCCCGAACATCGTCGAATCTATGCCAAGAATAACAAAGGCAAAAGCGGCTTCGAATAAAAGTATATCCATCAAAGTTCGAAAGAGTGCGTCCCGAACATCGTCGAATCCATGCCAAGAATAACTGGAGCGGTTCTAAAAGGCAAAAGCGGCTTCAACTCTGTACTATAAAAGTATATCCATCAAAGTTCGAAAGCGTCCCGAACATCGTCGAATCCTTGCCAAGAATAACTGGAGCGGTTCTAAAGGCAAAAGCGGCTTCAACTCTGTACTATAAAAGTATATCCATCAAAGTTCGAAAGAGTGCGTCCCGAACATCGTCGAATCCATGCCAAGAATAACTGGAGCGGTTCTAAAGGCAAAAAGCGGCTTCAACTCGGTACTATAAAAGTATATCCATCAAAGTTCGAAAGAGTGCGTCCCGAACATCGTCGAATCCATGCCAAGAATAACTGGAGCGGTTCTGTGGGCAAAAGCGGCTTTAACTCGGTACTAAAAGCGGCTATCCATCAAAGTTCGAAAAGTGCGTCCTGAACATCGTCGAATCCATGCCAAGAATAACTCCATTCTGTGGGCAGTTCTATAAAAAAGAAAGTTCGCGTCCCCGAACATCGTCGAATCTATGCCAAGAATAACTGCAGCGGTTCTGAAGGCAAAAGCGGCTTTAACTCGGTACTATAAAAGTATATCCATCAAAGTTCGAAAAAGTGCGTCCCGAACATCGTCGAATCTATGCCAAGAATAACTGCAGCGGTTCTGAAGGCAAAAGCGGCTTTAACTCGGTACTATAAAAGTATATCCATCAAAGTTCGAAAGAGTGCGTCCCCGAACATCGTCGAATCTATGCCAAGAATAACTGCAGCGGTTCTGAAGGCAAAAGCGGCTTCAACTCTGTACTATAAAAGAGTATCCATCAAAGTTCGAAAGAGTGCGTCCCGAACATCGTCGAATCCATGCCAAGAATAACTGGAGCGGTTCTAAAGGCAAAAAAAAGCGGCTTAACTCTGTACTATAAAAGTATATCCATCAAAGTTCGAAAGAAATGCGTCCCGAACATCGTCGAAAATAACTGGAGCGGTTCTAAAGGCAAAAAGTTCAACTCGGTACTATAAAAGATATCCATCAAAGTTCGAAAGAGTCCATCGCCCATGCCAGAATAACTGGAGCGGTTCTGTGGGCAAAAGCGGCTTTAACTCGGTACTATAAAGTATATCCATCAAAGTTCGAAAAAGTGCGTATCGTCGAATCCATGCCAAGAAATAACTGGAGCGGTTCTGTGGGCAAAAAGCGGCTTTAACTCGGTACTATAAAGTATATCCATCAAAGTTCGAAAAAGTGCGTCCCGAACATCGTCGAATCTATGCCAAGAATAACTGCAGCGGTTCTGAAGGCAAAAGCGGCTTTAACTCGGTACTATAAAAGTATATCCATCAAAGTTCGAAAGAGTGCGTCCCGAACATCGTCGAATCCATGCCAAGAATAACTGGAGCGGTTCTAAAGGCAAAAAGCGGCTTCAACTCGGTACTATAAAGTATATCCATCAAAGTTCGAAAGAGTGCGTCCCGAACATCGTCGAATCCATGCCAAGAATAACTGGAGCGGTTCTGTGGGCAAAAGCGGCTTTAACTCGGTACTATAAAGTATATCCATCAAAGCTCGAAAGAGTGCGTCCCGAACATCGTCGAATCCATAACTGGAGCGGTTCTAAAGGCAAAAGCGGCTTCAACTCGGTACTATAAAGTATATCCATCAAAGTTCGAAAAGTGCGTCCCGAACATCGTCGAATCCATGCCAAGAATAACTGGAGCGGTTCTGTGGGCAAAAGCGGCTTTAACTCGGTACTATAAAAGTATATCCATCAAAGTTCGAAAGAGTGCGTCCCGAACATCGTCGAATCCATGCCAAGAATAACTGGAGCGGTTCTGTGGGCAAAAGCGGCTTTAACTCGGTACTATAAAAGTATATCCATCAAAGTTCGAAAGAGTGCGTCCCGAACATCGTCGAATCCATGCCAAGAATAACTGGAGCGGTTCTGTGGGCAAAAGCGGCTTTAACTCGGTACTATAAAAGTATATCCATCAAAGTTCGAAAGAATAACATCGTCGAATCCATGCCAAGAATAACTGGAGCGGTTCTGTGGGCAAAAGCGGCTTTAACTCGGTACTATAAAAGTATATCCATCAAAGTTCGAAAAGAGTGCGTCCCGAACATCGTCGAATCCATGCCAAGAATAACTGGAGCGGTTCTGTGGGCAAAAGCGGCTTTAACTCGGTACTATAAAAGTATATCCATCAAAGTTCGAAAAGAGTGCGTCCCGACATCGTCGAATGCCAAGAATAACTGGAGCGGTTCTGTGGGCAAAAGCGGCTTTAACTCGGTACTATAAAAAGTATATCCATCAAAGTTCGAAAAGAGTGCGTCCCGAACATCGTCGAATCCATGCCAAGAATAACTGGAGCGGTTCTGTGGGCAAAAGCGGCTTTAACTCGGTACTATAAAAGTATATCCATCAAAGTTCGAAAGAGTGCGTCCCGAACATCGTCGAATCCATGCCAAGAATAACTGGAGCGGTTCTAAAGGCAAAAGCGGCTTCAACTCGGTACTATAAAAGTATATCCATCAAAGTTCGAAAAAGTGCGTCCCGAACATCGTCGAATCCATGAATAACTGGAGCGGTTCTAAAGGCAAAAGCGGCTTCGGTACTATAAAAGTATATCCATCAAAGTTCGAAAGAGTGCGTCGCGAACATCGTCGAATCCATGCCAAGAATAACTGGAGCGGTTCTGTGGGCAAAAGCGGCTTTAACTCGTCCTATAAAAGTATATCCATCAAAGTTCGAAAGAGTGCGTCCCGAACATCGTCGAATCCATGCCAAGAATAACTGGAGCGGTTCTGTGGGCAAAAGCGGCTTTAACTCCCGTACTATAAAAGTATATCCATCAAAGTTCGAAAAAGTGCGTCCCGAACATCGTCGAATCTATGCCAAGAATAACTGCAGCGGTTCTGAAGGCAAAAGCGGCTTCAACTCTGTACTATAAAAGTATATCCATCAAAGTTCGAAAGAGTGCGTCCCGAACATCGTCGAATCCATGCCAAGAATAACTGGAGCGGTTCTAAAGGCAAAAGCGGCTTCAACTCTGTACTATAAAAAGCCATCAAAGTTCGAAAAAGTGCGTCCCGAACATCGTCGAATCCATGCCAAGAATAACTGGAGCGGTTCTAAAACAAAAAGCGGCTTCAACTCTGTAAGTATAAAGTATATCCATCAAAAGTTCGAAAGTCGAATCCATGCCAAAGAATAACTGGAGCGGTTCTAAAAGGCAAAAGCGGCTTCAACTCGGTACTATAAAAGTATATCCATCAAAGTTCGAAAAAGTGCGTCCCGAACATCGTCGAATCCATGCCAAGAATAACTGGAGCGGTTCTGTGGGCAAAAGCGGCTTTAACCGGTACTATAAAAGTATATCCATCAAAGTTCGAAAGAGTGCGTCCCGAACATCGTCGAATCCATGCCAAGAATAACTGGAGCGGTTCTGTGGGCAAAAGCGGCTTTAACTCGGTACTATAAAAAGTATATCCATCAAAAGTTCGAAAAGTGCGTCCCGAACATCGTCGAATCTATGCCAAGAATAACTGCAGCGGTTCTGAAGGCAAAAGCGGCTTTAACTCGGTACTATAAAAGTATATCCATCAAAGTTCGAAAAAGTGCGTCCCGAACATCGTCGAATCTATGCCAAGAATAACTGCAGCGGTTCTGAAGGCAAAAGCGGCTTTAACTCGGTACTATAAAAGTATATCCATCAAAGTTCGAAAGAGTGCGTCCCGAACATCGTCGAATCTATGCCAAACTCTGTACTATAAAAGTATATCCATCAAAGTTCGAAAGAGTGCGTCCCGTACATCGTCGAATCCATGCCAAGAATAACTGGAGCGGTGTTAAATGCAAAACGGGTTTTAACTCAATACTATAAAAGTATACCTATCAACGTGATGTGTGAGTATTTGTGTGGCCTAAACTGATAATAAAAAGTTTAGAAAATTTATTCCAGATTTCAGTTTTCTCTAGTCAAATGTGGAGAATATTCTCTTCAAGAAATATAGAAAAATTTCTTGAATTTTACTCTTTATCAAATTTTCTCATATTGTAATATCCACAATTTCGCTGTACCATTTCTCATTTTTAAATGAAGCACCTTAGCGATTATTCTCCTCAAATATAATGTTATTTATTTAGTAATTTATACAGATTTTAAGCAGCTTTCATGATTACAGTCCATCATCTTGCAACGATATCAACTGTCTTTAACTGAATGTATTACACCAGTATCCTTATATCTTCTTCTATGTGCCGTGTCCCTTCAGCACGTAGATTATCATGGCTCTACACAGTTTCCTGTCCTTTGTAGATCTTAATAAATTTTGTTTTTTCTTTCTCTCTTAGATCTTATTCTGCCGCCTATACCTTTGGTAATGCGTATGAATAATTCCACGGGGGATGTAATCCAGAGAGCTCAATGTCAACTTAGTGTAATTATTAATTCAATTTAAATAGAAAACAGACAACCTTAAGGGTCTTGAGCAGTTTCCAAGTTTCTCGCGATGTGAATTGCGTTACCGTGTTTTTTCAGCTGACCCATTTTATACTGAATTGAATACAATTGAAATTATCATGTGCAAAATTAAAAATATAAAAGAGCAGAAATTTACCCATCGCACCCTATGTAGATATATTTATATATATATATATATATATATATATATATATATATATATATATATATATAAAGAGAGAAAGACAGAGAGAGAGACAGACAGACAGACAGAGAAAGACAGAAAGGGAGAGAGAATCATTAAAGGTGGGAAGGATGTATCAGGTTGAGCTTAATTTGAGAAATTTAATTGTTCCTTTGTAAGTTCATGGTTTGAAATATTCATAATGTTAACCTTCGAAATTCCTCTGATAACTTCATTAATATGAACTTACTATGGAATAAATTAAATTCTTCAACCAAAACACAAACTGTCACCTCATTCCTACCTGCGAATATTAAAAAGGCGGATATACATATATATATATATATATATATATATATATATATATATATATATATATATATATAAAAACATTAATTATTTTAATAATATGTGGAAATCTCCGCTTTTACCTGAAGACGGTCGCGAGACCAGAAACACGTGTCGTAAAATTATGTAAAACAAAGCATAATATTTTTCTAATTAAATCCACATTACAACCAAAAACGTTTGCGGCACCTCTCTTCTCTTCTTTTTAATATATATATATATATATATATATATATATATATATATATATATATATATATATATATGAGGTTTGATTAAAAAGTATCAGGACATCTGCTATGGTAACGGAGCCAAATTACGGGAGAGTGAAGCCGCATGGTACATATTGATCTTGAACATTGTCGTACATAGACACTAAGGTATAATGTATTCGCACACTTCCTTTGTTTATATCAGTGATTGAAAGGAAAGAGTATACAGTGTGGCCGTCTCACCACACCACTGAGCTTCCATCAGTGACCATGACTTTTGCAGCAGTTTTTGATCAAGAACAATATTACCCAAAGTCCGACGACCGCTATATTCTCCATATCACGCATTTTGAGACTTTTTCCTCTTTAAAAATCAGATTCTACTTGAAGAAATCCAAGAGAATGCAGCGAGGAAACTGCCCCCCAAAAAGTGACGATTACTGTTCTTGAAGAGAAAACTTGAAACGTACTTTTTGAAAAATTATCTTTCTTTTTTAAGGTTTTAATAAATAGTTTTGATAGATAGATAGATAGATAGATAGATAGATAGATAGATAGATAGATAGATTTGAACAGCCTATGATAGATAGATAGATAGATAGATAGATAGATAGATAGATAGATAGATAGATTTGAACAACCTATGGTAGATAGATAGATAGATAGATAGATAGATAGATTTGAACAGCCTATGGTAGATAGATAGATAGATAGATAGATAGATAGATAGATAGATAGATAGATAGATAGATAGTGTTACGGTTTTCGCAGGAGTTAGCGGAATCATCGACTCAAGTTCAAATTCCGTTTGGTTCTGTTTCATTCACTTCGTGCTAATGATCATAGAAGAAGTATATCCCTTCACATTGTGTTAAGAGCAGAACAGCTTGGTCTCTTTTGACTTGGATGAAAAGCCGTCTAGTAGAAGGAATTCAAAACCTGAGGGGAGTTTTCTGGAAACTTTGTGACACACTGTCTGCGAAATGTGTGACATTCAACACAAGACTTTGCTACTATAATCCAATTATTTGTGTGGGTAGTCTTCAGGTTCATTAATAAAATAAAACTGTTGAGCAGATAAAACGAAGTTGAAGTCTTTCATCATCATCATCATCATCATCATCATCACCACCATCATCACCATCATTATCGTCATAATCATCATCACAGATATAAACACATATATATCTATCAATTAGGAAAATTAATGACAAAGTAGAAAAACTTTTTTGAGTCACGTATTTGACCCTTTAGGACCTCATCCGACGAAATGGAAATTTACGTTGTAGTAAATATACATGAGCACGAAGGAGAGGACACGCCGAATTTTTAAACTTTTTTTTTTTTGTTAGACGTTTATGGGTATATAGTCTAGCTGTTGCATAGCCCCTCATGCTGGGGTGCCAGTGCGCCAAATTGATAATAAAGTTGCATTCTTCTCTCGCGCCCGGTGATCGCTAGTTGATTTGAGTCCGGAAATAAAAGGACTTCAACACAGGGAATTTTAACTTAACTATTATATTAATTTCGTCGACGTCAACTATTTCTAATTATCCAGTGGGGTCCCTCACTCACTTTCAGACACGAAAGTAAACACGTCTACATTTCTTGACAGTTAACCTTGTCTATCGTTCTCACGCTGGCTCAATCAATCAACATCGACTTCCTTGTTTTGTCTTCCATCTGACCTCGACGGTCAACCTGAAGAAGTCCAATCATAGATATCATTCCCCCTAAAAATAACAGTCTCCTAAACTATTATTTAACAATTTCGTTTAGCTTCGTTTTGTCTTTGTTTATGTTTTTATTCTTTTTGTTGTTAAGTATCCCACATTATGCTTACTGAAGGTCTGTCAAGAAAGGTATTGAAATGTTGTAAGAACCTGGACAGAAATTTGCTGTGGAAGATCTAGCGATTAAAGCACTTTCTGTATGTTTTCGTCTTAGTAAATTTCTTTCTCTTTTAATTAAAGTGGCATTCTTAAAACTGAAATTGCAATCAGATTCATTATGGTGAGCAGCTAATACATTGAATGTGTTATTTTATTTTAAAAAAATCCCTATTTTAATGATCTTTTCTTCTAACTATCACTCTGTCGCTCTCTCGCTCTCTCCCCCCTCTGTGTGTGTGTGTGTGTGTGTGTGTGTGTGTGTGTGTGTGTGTGTGTGTGTGTGTGTGTGTGTATTCCCACGTTTTGGGATCATTAGCATAGCGGTGTATGGAAAAGGAAAGAGGTCAAAGATTTTCGATGTCGCAGTAGCGCAATAAAAATCCTATTGCCAAAAAAACAAAAAACAAGAGTGAAGTGCGTAAATAAACGCAATCAGGAATATAGTGGCTTTTTCACCTTTTGTCTTCTAACATGCAACAATAATAGCGAAAGATCTTACACCAAAGGAAGAAAGAAAACAATAGAAAATGCAACAATAATAACAGAAAAGGAAGCAAATGATTCAGTAACCGGTGAAATAAAAACAAATTGGAAAAATGTCTGAATCGACATCGTATTATAAGAAAATACAGCTTTGGCAACATGAAATATAAAATTTGGGAAATGATACAATTTGACGTGTAGGAAAAACTACAGAAAAATAAAAAGTAATTAATAAAGTGGAGGAAGATTTAGAATAGAGAAAGTCGCGAAGCGAAAAGAAAACGCCGGGAATGGAAAAGAAAAAAAAAGTGGGAAGGGGAAAGAAAAAGGCGGGAAGAGATACGAAGAAAGTGATAGATACAATTGAATAGGTTGAAAATTATAGGAAAAGACAATGGCTATATTCGTTGAAGATTGTCAAAATAGTAAAATAAAATATGGATAAAATATAAAAATGGAGAGAGAATGAAATATATAAGAAGAATGGAAAATTAAAACAAAGAAATGGAATAAATAGAAAGAAGCGGGCGTGGAAAAGGAATGAAGAATTTTGAGCGGAATGGCTAAGAAGGCGAGAAGCGATAGAAGAGAGATAACTAAGAAGAGTGAGTGAGAAGACGTTAGAAAGAAATGAAACGAATGAATGAATGAGAGAGTAGAAGGAGAATAAAGAAAAACAATGGCATGGAATACGAAGGAAAAATGAAAATAAAGATGGCGGCGTAGAAAATGAGAGAAGATAAAAAGAGAAACGATAGAGAGAAAGAGAGAATAAAATAAGTAAAATAAAAAGAATTAAAAAAAGAGTGGAAGCTAAAAAAAGTGGATGAAAAGATGAAGGAAAGAAAGTAAAAGACAAAGTAAAATTTTCGGACTAAAAAGAAATGTAAAAATATAGAAAGTAATAAAATAGAGAGAAAAAGAATGGGAATATAAACACATCAGTTCTACTTACCGGCGTCATCTGCAATGTTTAACTGAATTTTCATCGCATGAAAGCACTTTAACATCCATATCCTTCCATCCGCTTTTAGCTTTTTTTTTTTCTAAAGATCATTATGATTGCTCTCCTAAGCTATAGATACCTAAGGCGTCTGAGTCAGACATTATTCAGTGAAATAAGATTCATTTGAATGCAGTACCATAATTTTTCATGAATCAGCATTATTGATGTATAATACGCACATCATTATTCATGTACAATACGCATTCTTTCTAGATTTTTAAGACTAAAAGTTAAGTGTACGTATTATATACGATAACGTAATGTTATTGACAGTATTTGCATTCGGACTAATGTCTTAACATTTGTTATCATAACGATTCGGCCGTTGTACCCTCTGACCTTCATCAGGTGTATACCGATCCGATTAACCTACATGGAATTCTACAGGAGTCCTACAGGACAATAGCCTAGTGAGATGGTAAGTTCGGTCCCTGGGCCGGGCAGTATGCACTTGGAATCAGTGTAAACACGATAAACAATAACTGAGCAGTACTAAAAATAATTAGTAGATGATATATCCCTAGACATGGGGAGTGAAACGAGAACAATCTCCCCCCATTCCAAACTGTAAATTTAAAAAAGGGTTCAGTTCGGAATTCCCTGTAAGTAACCCGGAACGATATACACAAACCAAATGTGTAACAAGGCGTTTAAATCAACAAATGCTGAATTTGTTTTTAAATAAAATTATTCACCTAGACATTAAGAATATTTTAGTCTGCTTCCCAGTTACCAGTGTCAAAGAGAGACCTCATGAGAGTATGATCTCCAAGTCGTCGATGACATTCGATGCTGTCGTCTTCTACTGTGCCATCTAGTTCTTCTTCCTCAAAAAGGGATGCCTTCTTTAATGCAGTATTTTCCTAATATCTTTGTCTCGATAGTTTTCAGAGAAATAGTCACTAAAATCTGAAATTTGTTTGTTTATAATTTTTCTTTCTTCTAATGTGAGTTTATTTTCGCCGCAGGCATGTTGCATATTTGTGGGATCATCTCTCTCCTGTACGTTTATTCCATATTCTGTGTACAGTATATGTTTCAAAACTTAATAGAAACTGTATAAATTTTGATTATCAGTCGATACGAAACGGATAAAAGTCGGAAGAAATGTTAAATTTAGTTCTTAGGAATTCTTAAGATATGGTTTATTATACATGAGAGATCTTACAAAATTTTGTTGGGTGAGTATTATACACAAATAATTGCGTAATTCTTCTATTGCGTTGATACTAAGTTTAGCTTAGTTTAGCATAGTGCTAAATGGCGAGAATTGTCAGAAAAAATTAAATTTTTGTTTTACAGCAGTCTTTTAATGTCTGATCATAAATGAGTCAGACTGGGAGTGGGAATGAGATGTAGTAAGATTATGCAGCGTCAGTCTCTTAACTCTTGAAAGATGGCCTGTTTGGAACATGAATATTCAAAATCTTGATTTTGATCTGAGTTCAAACACTAACCAATGATGCATGGATTTAGTTGAGTCACCATGCAAGAATTTTGCTTTTTACAAAGCTTGCTGGATTCGTAGTTTGCATTGTGGATACTTACTTATTCTGGATTCTTTGAAACCTAGTGAGAAAGTTACGAATGGCCTGTGTGACGATCTAACTAGAATTACTTATCTCCCTACTATTGCGGGATGCGACACAAGGCCATTATTAATGAGTGATGCTTATACGCATATGAGTGAAGGAAAATCGCTTTTTCTCTCTCATTATTTCTCTTTATATATCCCCCTCTCTTCCACCTCTCCCTCTCTCTCTCTCTCTCTCTCTCTCTCTCTATCTATCTATCTATCTATCTATCTATCTATCTATCTCCCCAGTTGATATTTACTAAGCTTAAGACTCCCAAGGAAAAACAAATAACTTCCCCGTCCTTACGACTACTGTCATGCTGGTGTTGGTATCCACCAAACCTTTTTAGTACAACGAGGGAGATGCTGCGACCAGGTTGGAATCACTGGGACCAGGAATCACTCGAAGTTTTTCCGCGAACTGTCTTCAGACAGAAACATTGCAGAGAGTTGAAGAAAAGCTATTTACTCATTGGTATTTACTCATCTTCCCCGAGACGGTGACAGGATATAGTACAAGGCCGTTTTAAAGAAGGGAAATCAAGTCCGTGCACATGGGCCAAGTCCTAACATTGTCCGACCCCCGCGACTAACGTAATGATGGAGCCACTATTCCACCACCCCTCGATCTTTGGTGCAGTAATAGAGGTGCTGTAGCCGGGATGGAATCCCCGGGACAAAGCAACCCTTATTTATTTATTGTGTTCCGTCCAAAGACAAAATTCAATTGTGAGATAAAATGTAGTCCGCCCGAAGCCGGATGACATTTTAACTCTATGACCAGACAATACTGAACTGTTTTGCTTTTGTGGCTGAAATAGTTACACATGGATAGGTGTTCGAACGCAAACAAGAGCTGTGATTTCGATGAAATCTTGTGATAAGTTCAATAAATATCAAGTGACGGAAGAGAGTGATAGATGGAAATAAAGGGAGATATTGAAAGAGAAACTGAGAAAGATAGAGAGAGAAATAGAAAAAAGCGATTTGAAAGAATATAAACAGTAAGGTAATAGAGAGGCAAAAGTAAAGGATGAAACAAAGAGAAAATTAAATAGAAAGAAAGAAAGAAAGAAAGAAAGAAAGAAAGAGAGAAAGAAAGTGAGAAAGAAAATGAGAAAGAGAGCAGCTTTAGAAAAGAAATTATAGATCTCCAGTACGAGAAAGGGAGAAATTAATATACAAAGAAAGAAACAAACAAACAAGGAGAGAAAAAAAAAGAAAGAAAGAAAGAAAGAAAGAAAGAAAGAAAGAAAGAAAGAAAGAAAGAAAGAAAGAAAGATAAAAGAAAGCGAAAGAAAGAGAGCAGCGATAGAAAAGAAGCCGTAGATCTTCATTAGGAGAAAAAAAGCAAAGGAGACAAAGAGAATAAGGAATATTCTTAAAAAGAAAGAAAGAAAGAAAGAAAGAAAGAAAGAAAGAAAGAAAGAAAGAAAGAAAGAAAAAAAGAAAGAAAGAAAGAAAATGTGAAAAGGATCAACGATAGAAAAGGAGGTATAGATCTACATTAGGAGAAAAATGCAAAGCAGTGGTCAAAGACAGAAAGGCATATACTAAGAAAGAAAGAAAGAAAGAAAGAAAGAAAGAAAGAAAGAAAGAAAAGAAAAGAAAAGAAAAAAAAGAAAGAAGAAAGAAAGACGATAAGTAATTGAAAAGTTGGTTAATAGTTTAAAGGATTGGACAATAGAAAGATAAATTGAGAAAGAGAAAACGAAAGAAGCGATCGAAATGAAACAAAACTATTTTCTGTCGTCGGAAAATAGAGGGGACAGAGAATAGACAAAGAAATGGGAGAGAAAGAGATGGGAGAGGAAGAGAGATCTTGTAAGAGAAACTGAGAATTGAAAAGAAAAAGAGAGAAAAATGATCGAAAGAAGGAATTCCAGTAGAATAACTGAGTGGTAAAAGTAAAGGAGACAAAGAGAGCGAAAAGACATATATATATATATATATATATATATATATATATATATATATATATATATATATATATATATTTTCGTTCTCTTTATATATATACAAATTAAGTAAGAGGGAGGTACAAGATAAAATGAAAGACTTGGAAAAAATAAAAGATCAACCGAAAACTTCCGCGCCCTTCTCATTGTAGCACCAATTTCACGTTTGTCTCCATGTCCGCTAGCCCGGTTGCTCAAACATTTCTACTTAACCTCACGAACTTGGCAAGGTGTAAAATAAAACAAAATAACAACCTTGAATAAATGGGGGAAAATATTGAAGAATGATGGAGAAGTGAAGAAGAAGGTGGGGGGGTATATTTTGCCACCATCTCCCCGTTCTGTCTCCCCATTACCAGTTCCACTTTCTCAGCTGCTGTGCATAAAATGCTAACACCGTTACTCTGTCTAATACTGTTTATCTTCTAACCCAACCTTCCATAACCAGCAAATCTCACCTCTGTTTTCTTCTAACCCGTTGCATCTAGAATCGCTTATCTTCGAAAATAACAACAACAAAAAAAAAAAAGATGAAGAAAAAAGAAAAGAGATGCAGTAGGACAAGACAACGGAAAGTAAAAATAATGAAAACATTGATTAAAAATAATTTAAATTTTCTTCTTTATTTATTAGACTCTTAATTTATTTTCTTATGTTTCTGTCTCTTTCTTTCTTAAATGTCACTTTTTTCTTCTTTTATTCTTTATTTATTTATTTATCTATTTATTTCTTAACTGCTCTATTCTTTCATGATTTCCTGTTTTTTTTTAAAAAAATCTCTTTCTTTCTTCCTTCTTTCCTTTCTTTCTTTCTAGTTCTTTCTTTCTGTCTTCGTTTTATTTTTCTTTCTTTCTTTTGCTATTTTTCCTTTTTCTTTCTTTCTTTGTTTTCATTCTTTCTTTCTTTATAAAAATCATTTATTTTCTTACCTCACTTTTATTCATCCATTCATTCTTGCTTTCTATTACTTCCTCCTACCCTTTATTTATTATTTCACATACTCTCTTTTTTCATGACTTCTTTCTTAGTTCGTTTAATCTTTGTTTCATGACCACTATTTATTTTCTTACCACCCTTTCTGTCTGTCTTTCATTCTTTCTTCTGTCTTTCTTTATTCTTTTGTTCTTCCTTTTCTCTTTCTTTCTTAATCACTTACTTTATGTTCATATCATTTCTGTCTTTATTTCCTTTCTTTCTTTTTACTTTCTTAAGCCTTTTGTTTTTATCACATTTTCTTTCTTTTTTTTTACACCTTTATTTTCACATCTTTCTTTTCTTTCTTTCTCCCTATACTTCATTCATTCATTTCTTCTTAACCTCTTTATCTATTTTTATCTCCCTTTTATTCTATTTCCTTCTTTCTTAAATTTTTAATGAATATATTCTTCTTTTTTCTTAAACTTTATTTTATTATCTCACTTTTCTTCCTTCCTTCCTTTCACCCATTCTTTCTTTCTTTTTTTCTTTCTTAACATCTATTTTACCTCTCTTTCATTCTGTATTTTTATCTTTCTTAACCCTTGATGAATTTTCTTTCTTTCTTTCTTTCTTTTTTTCTTTCTTTCTTTCTTTCACTCACTGTCGTTTTTTGGTTTTCACATCTTAACTATAATAATCATACTGATAATTTTACTAATTTATAATAATTGATTACATCGTATTTCTGATTTTGCGATTCCTCTTTACCAATTTCTGCTACTTTTTTTCTTTCTTTCTTTCTTTTCCTTTTCCCTAATTTAATGTTTTCCTTTTTCTTTTCTTTCAGCTCGACTTCTTCTGACTTTCGCTTCGTCCTTTCTTTTACATTGAAATTACAGCTTTCCTATTTTACATGACTTAATTGCAAAACAACCCCTCAATTCATTGTGCTTCCTTTGTTTCTTGTTGACACATCACACTACAGTAGCTGAATAAAAATGTTTCTGCTTTCACTTTCACTTTTAAACCTACCTCATTTGGCCACGTTGAATGTCATGCTTCCGTATAGGCAAACACACAGGCACAATCAAGTTTAGTTATCAACTACATCCTGACAACTACACATAACTTTATCCAAAAATATATATGCTCACTTATATGCCAGGCATATTTGAAAATTTCGTATTTAATTTTTATATTACATTTATTTATGAAAATATGTTATATTTATCAAAATCATAATGTAATATTTTTACATATCTGATTTCACATTATAACAAATTCCTTTCTTTAAATGGGAACCTGTAATAAACATCACAGTTGGGGGTTGAAAAAACGTATACAGAGAGGCAGATGGTTATGATGATGATGATGATGATGATAATAATGATGGCAATGGCTTAACGATATCTTACAGTCATTAGTGTCTGGGCAGTAATTATATGAAAGTGATTTAGCTAAGTGCCTACATACCCACTCTCTTCTGAGCCAATGATATTGACATATAGTGATGAAGTATGGTGTTAAGATCGATATAGCATTGTGATGTGGATCCATCTTTTCAGAAGTGTTAAGTATACAATGACAGCCGCAACCTGATTTCGAACTCAGGTGGATAATTTAATTTTTCTCAAGTAAGCAGAGGTTGTAACTTATAAAACAAAAAACTTAGATCAAAATGCAGCATA
>CAHIKZ030000377.1:2327500-2340000 GCA_903632075.3 Acanthosepion pharaonis | reverse complement strand
TCTATGAAAACCAAAGAAGCGCTGTTTTTTTTCTCGCTTTTAAATACACATTTTAATCGAGAAAAGAACAAAGTATTCTCTGTTAGATCGAAGAAAACCAATTTTTGTTATTTTAATTTCCTTTGATATACTTTTCAAGCAAATAAATATAATGGCGTCCCATCCCTATTCTTCTTCATCTAGAAATATATAAATTTCGTTAAATATTTAAAAACAACTGCATGTCATATAACCGCTTTGTAAAGAACAGAGGGAAAAGAAGGACTTATAATTTACATCACTTCAGAGAACTTGTGTCGGACAAAAGCAGTTGCCATTTACAATTGTATTATCAATATATTTTCTCAGGTTTTATTGAGATTTATGTTAATATACGCAGCTTGCTGAGTGGCTCACCATTTTTTCTTCAGACAAGCTATCATCGCCTACGTCCTGAGCGGACACGACACATAAAGAAGAAGAAACATAAAGTAACAAGAAAATATGCAGAGAGAGATGACACAGTAATCAACACTGCCTCGTGGGCACCAGTTTCATGGCTGAAGAGATCTTCAAAACCATGTGCTATCACATCTTTCGCAGACTAGGTATATAAGTTGCTGGGGGATTAACGAAACTGTAGGAAGGAGTGAGCCAGTCCTTCCAAGATCTTTTGTAGGTGATCATGGCTCTCCACATCTTCCTGCCCCTTGTAGCTTTTAATAAAGTTTGCCTGTTATTTTTCCTAATCTGACTACGTAGTAGAATATTAACGTATCAATCACAATGATCCATTTTATCTGTTACTAAATTCCCGATTACGAGTTCCGTAACCCCAGAGAATCGTAGGGGCACCACATGTAATGCAACCGTAGTAGAAGTGGTGTGTCTAGGTTAAGATTGCCTAACGGAGCCTAAGCATCCCCAAACTAGTCTGAATTCAGGATTTTCCTTCTCCTAGATTGGTTGTCAGCAGAGGCTATTGAGCCCAGTCTATGTTACTATTTACCCATAGCTAGGGAGAGAAGAGATGGATTCATACCTTTCCAAAGGGTATATGCGTTGAGGAGGCATGGATAGCGGCTTGGATTGAGGAATCGGAGAGCCGAGTTCGAATTCCAGTCGAACCCATTTACATTCACTTACGTGCTAACATCCTTGGAAAGGTGTGAATCCTCTTTCTTCTCCCTCCAGCTATGGGTAAATAGCAGGACAGACTGTGTTCTATAGCCTTGGATGGCAACTGGTCTAGGAGAAGGAAAACTCTGAATTCAAAACTGGTCTAGGAGAAGGAAAACTCTAAATTCAAAACCTTGTGGCACGTAGTGCACCAGGTCTCTGTAATCGGCCCTTCAAAAAGTGTGGATGGTCCTGCACGAAACCTTCACTACTATAATCAAATCTCATGTGCTATACATGCGGGTTTGGGGACTGCTTGTGAATTCCAAATTCCCATGAAACCGGCTTGAAGCCGGCTCAACCCACCCCGGGTGGATACCGTTACAAGAACAAGAGAAGAACAAGGGTATATGCGCTTAAATGAATGTAATGAACTGCAATTCGAGCACAGCTCTCTAATTTCACATTATGTGCCAATATCTATTACACCACTGCGCATCCATGTTACTATTTTCCTCGATTGCATGAATTTAAGCGTGCTAATATGTTGGCATCTCGATCACACCCTTTACAAACAGTTAAATGTAACCGTCTCTTCTACTCCAGCAGATTTTCTCTCGATCTCCCGACAGTGGAACTCCCTTCCTCTTACTTGCTTCCTTGACAACTTCAAATAATCTTATTTAAATGTAATGTCAATCGACATCTTCTGGTGACTTGATCCCCGTTCTTTTTTATTCTCAATCATCCCTATACTCAGTCTTTTCTCAAACTTTCACTCTCTGTTACCCCTTGCATACTAGTGATACTCCCGCCGAGAAAAGAAAGAAAATAACTTACTTTATTCTCGAGAGTGCTGCTATCGATTCTTACCAAAATATAAATCTGCGTCCCGGATTTTTTTTCTCCAATATCTCCATTCCTGAAAGAATTACTCCTTTTCCCAAGCCAAGTTACATGACGACAAAAATGTTAAAAAAATAAAAGAAAACTGTTAAACCCATTACTTCATTTTATTTAAAATATATAACACATAAATTAACCCCAAACCAAATTTAATCTAAATACACAAAAACAAAATTCTAAAACATCACTTACTCACTTTCGTTTATTGTATCACTCTGTCTTCTCCGGTAGTAAAATCCTTATATTTGCCGCAGTAAAGTTCCACAGAGGACGAAACCTCTTGGCTAAGATAAATTTTCCTTTTGTCATTCTTTATGCATATTGTCCTTTTACAGATATACACTACTGAAAGTTTTATACACAGACACACACACAGACACAGACACACACACACACACACACACATATGATGTGTGTGTGTGTGTGTGTGTGTGTTATGTTATGACGGACCATACCTAAAAACACACGTAAACCAAAAGATATCTTATTCCTAAAATTTCGCTTGAAGATGAAACGAGACTAAACACCTCAATTCAACTTAATTTTGATAATTATTTGGATGATTTCGGCTCTCGTTTCTGAAACATGAGAACTCTTATGTAGCGAAGGAATCATATTTTTAAACAAAAATATTATTATAATAAAGCTCTACTTCTGTATGGGAGTACTGTCTTCTTAAAAAATAAAAAACAAAATACTAAGGAACTCCGGATTATGCACCCACCGTGTTCTTTTTTCTTTTCTTGTATACCTGCGCACTTATATATATATATATATATATATATATATATATATATATATATTAATCATTTCGCCCCAAGAAATGTGATAATGCCACTAAGACGCAAGAAGCTACTGGGAGTGAGAGACAATGTAAACACTTTAGAGGGAACCTAAAACCCAGTCCTAAACAGGAAATAAAGGATAAATCTCTATTCTTGTTCAAAAGACTGTGGAAGATAATGAACCGGGCGATAGGCGAACCTATATGCTCCTATTGGAGAAAAAATAAATAATTATATTGTAAATAAAATGTGTGTATATGTGTGTGTAAGAGAAAGGGGGGGGATTAAATTTAATTGTTCGTTATGTTAGTAGCTATCCCACAAAAGAAGATCTGCCAGGAATAGTGAGATCTTCTATCATTACAATGTGGAATAGCTACTAACAAAAGTGATGGAAAGAAAAAAAAACACTCTAAATGAATCCGGCTAATTCATGTAAAAATATGTAAAAAAGATGTAAAAAAGATCTAACAAATTAATAAAATATTTTTTTTTAATGCTCAAGTAAACTTTTTCCCAGTTAGTCATTCAATTTGCCGAATATTCTTCTTGATATATAAAAATATATATCGGTACCTCATATATATATGCACTTTCATGGATTGTTCCTTATACAAATTTAAGACTCCATGCCAAATTTGAAGTTGATAGGTCGAAGCTTAGTCTGATATATTTGCAAATGAAATTTAAAAAATTACGTATGTTGTGTTGGTGTAGTGTAATTTACTTTTTACAAATATTCAATGTTTATATTCTATTTTGTTCAATCACTTTCTCTTATCTTATTAGATTAACTGTTCCATTTTCTATTGATATGGCTACCGTATTAACGAGAGCAGCCACAGATCATGCATTGTTAGCCTCTGTAAATGTTCTTCTAGTGGACAAACTTCCCTCGAAAGGCGAGATGTTAAAGAACTACTGGCGATATGTGATGAAGGAAAGTTTGAAGATGTCTCAATTACCAGCATGGCCGCCCAGGATTGTTCAGAAATATGCTGTCATAACTGACTATGGCATTATCACAAAGGATGACAAGAGTCAAGCTGCGAGATGCGTGACAAAAATACCGATTGAAGAGGCAAGAAATTCAGATGGTGAGTTTTGAAAATATAACGTCTCTGTATTTTGATGGCAAGAAGATCGCCACTCGTGTGATGATAAAGAACGAGAAGTCCAATAAATGAAGTTCGGTGATAATGGTGCAATATCATTATGTCATCAAGGTTGAGCCTAGCAATGAATATCTCACACATGTGACTTCTAAGACTGGACACGGAAAGGAGATTGGCAAAACTATTCACGAGTTTCTGTTAGAGAAAAATCTAACCCAACTGCTCATTGTATGTGTTGGTACTGATGGAACCAAATGTAGGATTAGAAAATGAAGCCATTTTCCATCTTGAAATGTTACTTGGTCGCCTGCTTCATTATTACATCTGTCAGCTTCACAGCCTTTTCTGCGCTGTTTTCTATCACGTTAATGGTAAACCAAGTTCTGAGCATTGGCGTGGTCCTATTGGAAAGCAGATGAAGGAGCCTTTGTCTGAACTGCCAGTTGTTGCCTTCCAACCAGTCAGTTTCACTGATTTCCCTGTCTTGAATGAAGAACTGGAAAAAGATCTGTCCTGGAATCAGAAATATATGTATAGGATTTGTAAAGGTGTTATTACAGGTGTTGATGACTTGACTTCTATTAAGCTAGGTTCTCCCTGCATGTCAAAGTGGAATATTTTATAGAGTAGAATCCTCAGGATGTATATAGCAACATCAAAACCCAGTCATGAGCTGAAAAGAATCATTACAGATATAAAGTTCAGTGCCCCAGTGCGGTTCTATATCTAGATTCATCCTTACGTAACACACGGCTCAAGTAACGTATTCCTATTGCTGCTATATATGAAAAACCTGAATAGTAAGGAGAAGACGGTAGTGAAGAAGACTGTCCAGAGACATGTATACATATCGCCCACATAGATCAACTTTTTGGTATGTGTGCAGACGAGGAGATAACTATTGGAGAAAAAAACTGTCTCAATATTAATAAATAATTCGAGAGGAGAATCAGCTGATGGAAGAACGCAGTGAGAGATCTGATGGGGAGAGAGAAGATTCTGCTGATATTGCTGACGAGAATTTGTTAAACTACACTGATGAGAAGGAAAACAGTGAAGATGGAAATGGGAATGAGAAGTCAACATGAGAAAATTGGTAACTCCTAAACTAAAATGGCAAGCAAAAGACTATCATTCCATGATTAACTGCATAAATAAACTCAAGACTGAGCTTCCTTACATTGCTTCTCTATCAGTTCAACAGTTTAATAACATTCTTGAGACACCATTAATAGTGCCCAAGTGGCCAACCAGTACAGAGGTGGTCGAAAAAGGGATAAAAATGATGACTGAAGCAACGGGATACAAAGCGAGAAATGCATATATTAGGCAATGTGTATTGCCTAGCAAAATGTTGTCCAGGTTCTGCACAAAAAAGATTTCACTATTAACTTATAATATTTTAATATGATGTCCCTCTTAAATAATATTGGAATCAAAGTGATGTCACCGATGTACAATCTATTATTCTCCTGGCAAACAATAAATGACACCTATTTTTTTTTTTTTTGGTGTACAATAAAAGTTGGCAAAATGTCGATTGCGATGCTGCAGGGAAAGTGAGCATGAAGTGGCCTGAAATGTTTCACACGTGTTTGTTACAATCATACAAACGATGCTTGAAAAGTGCAGCTTACAACTCAAAATATGTGTTTTATCACTGCTCCTTAACACACACACACACACAAATACACACACACAAACAAACACACACACACACACACACACATATATATATATATGTATGTATATGGGGTGTAACAGCAAAAATTGTTCAAACCGTGTAACAACAAAATTGTCCAATTGTTAGATTACGCTCTGAACCGTTGTATCTTAGAAATGATTAAAGATATCTTACTGGAATTCCCAGAGGTTTTTCTAACACAATTGGACTCTACTTTGAGCAATAAGAATGTATAATTACTCTCCAAGTTTAACAGAAGAATCGTGATGAAATTAATCATAAATGAAAATGACATGTTCATCATTAATTAATCATAGATAAGGATCGGAAGCTCATGAAGGATTGATATAAAGTTCAGATAGATAGATAGATAGATAGATAGATAGATAGATAGATATAGATAGATGAATGAATGTGAACTTTATTTCAATACTTCAAGATATATATATATATATATATATATAGAGAGAGAGAGAGAGAGAGATAGATAGATAGATAGATAGATAGATGAATAGATGATGAACTTTATTTCAATACTTCCAAGATATATATATATATATATATATATATATAGAGAGAGAGAGAGAGAGATAGATAGATAGATAGATAGATAGATGAACTTTATTTCAATACTTCAAGATATATATATATATATATATATATATATATATATATATATATATATAGAGAGAGAGAGAGAGAGAGAGATAGATAGATAGATAGATAGATAGATAGATAGATAATGATAGATGAAAATATGAACTTTATTTCAATACTTCAAGATATATAGATAGATAGATAGATAGATGAATAGATAGATAGATAGATGAATAGATAGATAATATTAGTGGAAAATATATACATATGCAAAATATATAAAAAAAAAAAAAATACCCATACATGTATATTTTCAGAAAAAAAATTTTTTCAAGAGGAAGAATCCAGGTATAAGTTGGAAAATGATCCTGGAATTATATATATATATATATATATATATATATATATATATATATATATATATATATATATATATATATATTATATATATATATATATATATATATAATTCAGGATCATTTTCCAACTTATTCAATAATTATCTTTTCATTTTCTGTCCTGGAGTAACAAGTAGCCTCACAGGTTTCACGTACGATTTCATTTTCAAGTCTTTTCTCACTGCACTTTGGACTGTCATAGTTGAATCTCCTTTTCACCTGCCAACGTCTTATGAATTGAGTTGTATCTTTTCTAATCGATCAAGAGAAAGCTCTAAGTTGAAATGATGATTCCTCTTCCTGTTGTAACTTCCTGATCGAATTTCCTTCATTTTCAAACGTATTCGCCATTCTCTTGATTTTTTAAATGGATTTTTACGATGAAAGCCAGAGTATGTATGTTGGTACCGTTACTGAAGGCCTGAATGATCTTTTTCCTCTCACCATTGATCAGTTGGGAAGACAGTGGATCTGAGAAGAAACAATTTTAAACTGTATTCTTTTTAGCTGAATAACTGAAAAGTTTTTCACTGGTTCTTACGAAAAATTGTGTCAAGATTGCTAATCGCCATATCTGTAAACCAGGAAAAAAAGAAACTCCGTTTAGTGTTTTTTTTTGGGGGGGGCGTTGTTTATTTTATTACACATTTTGTGGGATGGATAATTATACTTTTACACAATTTTACTGTAACACTCGGTATACATACATACATGCATATATATATATATATATATATATATATATATATGATAAAATATAGTTTTACGCTATGTTATATTTATTGGTTATAGTGATGAATATCACGGATCGAGGATATGTAAATATAAAAGTGGACATTGAAATCAACATCCAGAGGCGACATTCTGTTTTCATGCGTTTAGCATGAAAACAGACTGTCGCCTCTGGTCTTGTCTTCGATGTCCACTTTTATATTTACATATATATATATATATATATATATATATATATATATATATATGTGTGTGTGTGTGTGTGTGTGTGTGTGTGTGTGTGTGTGTGTGTGTTTGTGTTTGTCAGTGTGTGTGTGTGTGTGTGTGTATGTATGTGTAAATATAAAATTGCGCACACTCAGACAGTTTTTAGTCCAAATAACATGTAAACGTCTTTTTATCGTTGTGATTTAAAAGTGACAGAAGCCAATTCTGGCTAGAGTGAAATTCGAAATAAAAATGAATAAATTCAAATAAAACAACAAAAAAGAAAAAAGAAAATAAAAATTAAAATCGCGAAGCGGAACACTTACCAAACGGACGTATATATGTGTATGCATTTATGCATGTGTGTGTGTGTATGCGTATATGTGGTTCTGATGTTATGTGGTTTACCTGATGAACTAATGATGTGGTTTTTATTCCTAGCCTCATTGATCAATGAAGCAATCAGAAAGAAAATCGATTCCCGTAATGATAGTTAATATTTCATGATAAATCAGTGTCAGATAATTTCCGTATTTCGAGCTGTAGCACGTACAATCAAAACATATACATTCTCATAATAGATGAATCGAGAGTTGTTAGCAACAGAAATAAACAACCAAGCTAAAAAGATCATTTTGTTTCTGTTGTACCTTCGAATAAATTTGAATTCCAAATTTTTAGCGGGAATAATAACTGGTTAAGATTCTTGAAGTTGAACAATACCTTTAATATAGAAGAATACAAAAATTGCAAAAGTACAATGATGGATTACAGTAGATTGGAAATTGTGTCCAGTTAAAATACTAAGTGCTACGCAAACATAAAGATTATCCCACCTTCTCTTTTCCTTCTCTCGAGAATAGCACAATTTTTTTCAAGTAGGGTCAGTCTGTATTGAAAAAAGCGAAATCTTCGCTTTCGCTACAAATATCGAACTTCAACCTATCTATCTATCTATCTATCTATCTATCTATCTATCTATCTCAAGGGCGATACCTCGTACGAATTCTTTCGCCTTTGGGAGCCTTGTCTCTCATTATTTTACTAAGAAGCTGAAAGTGTTGGAAAATATATACCTTCAGGAGTCATATATTAGTAATTCTTGACTGTCGTGCAAGTTGTCGAGAGAAGAAACATACCGAAATACACTATGATGCTGAAAATAGTGCATACAAAATTTAAAACTTGATATATCTGTTTTCACTGAGTAAAATCCGCATTAATTAAATTATATATTATTTAATGTTAAATAGGAAAAACATTGATTGCATGGAAAGGGTTAATTTTTGACAAAGATAATCGAAAATTTACAAAGAATACGGCAACATGAAATTGGCCTTTGAATATCGAGTTTCATTGTCCAAGTCTCCCAACAAAATCATGCTGGTGATGGGGTCGTTCTTGAAAGGAAAAAACTTGTAGACCTTTGAAATTAGACAAAAGAAATAAAAGAAAGTTAGCATTATCTAATCCAAAGTTAATGATTCGTCAAGTAATGGATGTAAGCAGTTTTTTTTTTCAATAAGACGATGACTACATAGAAATAATAGTTTTAAAACATCAAACAAGACAAAAAGATCTGTAAGAGAGTATCTGTTATGTGATATTAAAAATAGTCAAAAATGATATTCAATGACGAAAGCAAATTGAGCTACATTCTAAAACATGAAAAAAGCAGTTGGTAAGAATCAGTTTTAAACAACAGAGATTATTCCTGAAAGTTTTAAATGATGACAGAAACTACGGTTGAATTTTGAATAATCACAGTTTCAAATAATCACAGAAACTTCTCCCGAAAGTTTTGAATGATCACAGTTTTAAATGATCACAGACACTATTCCTGAAGGTTTCGAATGCTTACAGAAACTACAATTGAAAGTAAGTTGTTGAAGAGTTTTTCAATTAAAAAATTAAACAAATTGATTTTTTACTTAAGCTTCTGTTGAAACTTGACTAATGCATGGAATAATAATGCAACACAAAATGTACTTAGAACAAAATGTATTAAAACAAGAAAGTGTACACAATATTTACATATAGTCTTTTGTATATTCCTGGTAAGACCGTTCCTGGAGAATGTGTTGACTGAGTCGCAGTCAGGCAGAGTCTGGTTGAATCTCTGATTCCTGTATTTATCTATCCACCCACGAGGATAAAATGTGGCACAAGGCCGGTTTTAAAGTGGGTATCTCCGAGCCCGTAGGCTCGGCCAAACATATGGCCTTTCTGAACCCGCCTAGACGGGTTTCAAGGCCTGTCTACCACCCGGACGAAACCCTGCCTCTCGGCAAAGCCTCGTCCGGGTCCCCTCACTGCAAAATGCAGAGAGTTCGACTGAGAGAAATCTCTTGATTCCTCCTTCTTCCCGGTACCAACCATATTTATATGGTCGGTACTCCACTATGCAAATTAGGTGGATCCTACCACAACAGCTTCTTACCACGTTTTACCGCTCTTGTACTCATCAGTAAGTCTCGTAACGCAAAATTCTTGTATTTTGCGCAAAAAATATATTTATTTTTCAGCATATTCTCCCTCAATACAGATAATCCAAAACTTCTAGAGTTACGTATAGACAGGGAAGGGGGGAGAGAGGGAGCGAGAGAGACAGGGAAAGAGAGACAATGACTGTTGGTTTCTAAAAAATTAACCAAATATCAGAATTTGTTGAGAATTCATTTTTTCTTAGGTTAACTTTTCAGCACCTTCGCATATAAGTTATCATGATCTTGATAACTCTATTAGGATAAAGCTTCTTCCAAAATACTTTCCATGACGACCGTAACTACAAAATATAGCTGAAGACTTTGAAAACGTTATGGAAATGCTTTCTATCTCTTTGTATGCACTTACTGTACCCAGGTCAAAATCGGCTTCGTCGTCGTTTAGCATATGTATGAAGAAAACTCATATAGGGAGAAACTGGTTTCGCGCATGCGCGTGCGCGCGCAAACACACACACACATATATATATATATGTCCAATATCAAGTATAAGAGAACAACAACTCAAGAAAACATTTACAATTATTATAAATCTATGATTTAAATAACCTGGACTGATAAGACACAAAGAAAGAAATATATATGAATTCTTTTGATCAAATCTTGGTCTGAATTAAAAACTGGACTTCCATAGGCGAGCTATAGTGAGCAAAAATATTCCTACCCACATAGATAGATAGATAGATAGATAGATAGATAGATAGATAGATAGATAGATAGATAAATAGATCATATTTGCATTAGCAATTTCATTTAGAATTACAATATACATGAATATACATGTAGGTAGAAATTATATACATAGATATCGATATAACAATTCAAATTTCTCGCTCCCTCTCTCTCAATCTCGCTCTCACTCTCTCTCTCTCTCTCTTTCTCTCTCTCAATCTCGCTCGCTCTCTCTCAATCAGCGAGAGATTGTCGCTCTCACTGTTTCACTCTATTTCGATTTCTATCTCTTTCATTTACATGTACTTTCTACACACACATATATATATATATATATATATAGATGGTGTGCGTGTGAGTCTTTGTTCGTTTCATGTTTCTCTAAAGAAGTCGTTTTGTTTGCAATTTGTAATTCTATTTCGTTTTATTTTGGGAAATGCCAAAATAAAATGTACACCAAGCTGAAAATATTTTTGGGGAAGAGAAAAGAAATCTTTTTATAACTCCGCTCAACCAACTTCTTTCTCTTTTTTCCTTCCTAACATTTTACGCTATGCAAGAAAAAAAAATAGACTTTAAAGAATAGGACAAAAATCGTATCTTCTTATTACCAAATGGTTCATTTTTTTTTTGTTGTTTTGTTTTATTTTTTGGTTCCTCTACGTCAAGCTTGTTTTTCTTCTCTTGTTTATTTAAAGGCTGGTGACCTGAACATTTCATACATATCTATATATTCTTTGCTATTTACCTATCAAGGTAATCATGTACATTTGTTCTAGAAGTCTCAGGAGGCCGTTGGTGCACCTCGACATTAGGATATTCTTTTCCCTGGAGCTCCCACCCTCGAGTGATAAATAAGATACTTCTTTTTCGAGCAATGACTAATTAGTGCGACCTATACTAATTCTTCCTTGAAATTAACTTTGAAATCGACCAGGTTAATCCGTGTAAATTTTCTTTAAATCTGAAGAGGTTCATAACGAGCAAGTTTTATAAGCGAATATGGACATGGCAGAAGGAAACTCATAATAAAACGTTACTTAAACAGTTATATTAACAGACGTTAGAGGAAAAAAAGCCAGTTAACTTTCGTAGGATGCGATTCACGACGAGAAAGAGCAATTATCCGAAAAGAATTTAATGTCTATCAGATTGATTGATTTGTTTGATTAAAGGCACATCAACTCCTTATGGGTCATTTAATGCCGAAATTTAATTTTCTTGAGAGCTTTAAAGTAATAAAAATAGGACATATGTTATTCTTCTTTCACAATTGAATACGTGGTTAATGATACACTGCTTTTGAGCATATATTTGTTTGTGTGGATATGATTACCGGAGGCGGTGATATGTGTGTAGTTTTGTGGAAGCTATATTTTGGAATACCGTTAGATTGATGAAATGGTAGGATATTACATGTACTAATGTCATGAAAGAGTTCTTTTATGTTGGTTGTTTGGTTGGTTGATTTTGTTTGGCGACATATCAGCCTCCATAGGTCATTCAATGCCGAAATGTAAATAATTTGTACGTAATTTTATTTCAACTACAGATAATTTGTACATAATTTTATACTTTAAAAGTGAAGGTATGGTTTTTTAGGCATATAATTTGTAAATCATAAAATGTATTATCATACATAAAATGTATGATAATTTTACTATAAAAAATGTATTTTTATATTTTAGTTTTCTATTGATTGTCATTTTGCTATAAAAATATATTGTTGGCCATTTTATTACAAAAATGTACTGATGGTTTTTGTATGGGCGTTCACAATTTGCTTATAACTGAGACCCTGC
>CAHIKZ030000377.1:2245000-2322500 GCA_903632075.3 Acanthosepion pharaonis | reverse complement strand
ATTAGAATAAAAATAGTATGGATTTACTTGCTCGAATCAGAATATGGGCATGATAACTAGCAACAGACAACGTAGGGAAAGTTGGATTCATGCCTTACCAAAGCAAATTAGTATGGAAGACATGGCTCGAATTTGAACAGGATCCTCGATTTCGTTAGTAAATATTACGCCCCACTTTTCATATCTGCATTTTTAATCTGTTGTTTTTTTGTTGTTGTTGTTTTTTTTTAATATTTCTCTGTCGCTGATGTGTTTCAAGATGAGAGACTTCTTTTTTTTTTAAGGAGCGTGGCAGACGTGGGAAAGAAAGAAGAAACTGGGTCCTGCTCGAATGCCGAGGTCCGCTTCACTTACTGTCCATTTTGCACTTTACACTCGGCTGACGTCCAAGCAAGTATAATGAGCCTAAAACCTACCATTTGGAGTTTTTTTATCTTTTTTATTAGAGAGCTCTTTTCATAGCCCCCGCGTCAAGTATCACATATATATATATATATATATATATATATATATATATATATATATATATATATATATATATATATTAATGTTTTGCTTCGTGCGTGAATCCTACATACAGAGCATAAGGTATATACACTTCGATATATAAAAAAGCGTTCATCCATACACACACAATTACATATACATAGAACCAAATATGTTCAATAGAATAAACGTACTGCTATCTATACGCATCTGATTTATCGAAAACTGTAATGACAAAGGTTAGATACAGATATTTTATATCGACCATTGCTAAATTTTGCATATATAATTTAAGAAACGCATTTGGCGTAGGGTGCACTTTGTTTCTAGACTGCAAGTCTTGTTTGTTGCACGTATACACACACAAACACACAAAGACATGCACAAACACACACACACACATACACACACACACACACACACACACACATATATATATATATATATATGTAAACATATATTGTTAAATATAACATGCAATAAATGTCTATTGTTTGATTATGAGCCGTTCTAAACTCCGTATATTTGCTTTAATTTCGGGTGAAAATAAAGGCAAAAATTGTTCAATATTTGGATATTTTTATTAAGCTGTTTCTTGATCTAAGTTTTCAACTCACATGAGCCATCTTCAGAGTGGTTATATGGACATTTAAACAAAAATATTCACCATCGATATTTTGTTATGTTGACATAGAAGATTGCTATACGACGATAACGGTCGCAGAATATATATATATATATATATATATATATATATATATATATATAATCAAAGCGAGAGAGAGAGAGAAAGGAAAATATTATTTTTTGTATATGCATATAAATATATACATTCATATATATCGATACGAAAACATACCAACTTCGATACATAAAATACTTGTCGAAAACACAAATTTAATACACATCTAACTGCAAAAACTAAAAATAATAGAATTCTTAATCACACAAAAGAAAACACTAGCCCTTAACAATATCGTCTACGAACATGGCCATAATGTACTTGAGAATTAAAAGTATATCTGCAACTTATACATCATTTATAATAGCACAACCAGATCCTTGAAAAAGACTAATAGATTACACGTTAGCGCACGGAACGAAAACACAATAATAAAAAAAATCTTTACAGATACCTTGTCCATCATTTTCAGTGAAACGTATATTAGAAAGGAAAATTTGACCAAATGCAAAACCAGTATCTGTCTATATTTATATACAAAACCATGTATATCAAAACCAGTATCTGTCTATATTATACAAAACCATGTATATATATTTAACAAAACATGTTTGAGACAATTCTTGCTGCAGAAATATATATAATTGTCTACTTGGGCAGCAATGCCTCTTCACTAAAAGACGATTGACAAGTGTTGTGGATTCCGAGATGAAATTCGGTCTCCAATGAATGACAAACGCAAGAATTAAATATAAGAAATTAAATGTATTTACACAATAATACAATGGGTAATACTGTTAGTAAATCCAGAAACGTGTTAGTATATATATATATATATATATATATATATATATATATATATATATATATATATATATATATATATATATATATATATATATATATATATATATATATATATATATATATATATATATATATATATATATATATATATATATATATATATATATATATATATGGGAAATGTATGTATCCTCTTTTCATTTCCCTCCAGCTATGGGTAAAATAACCCCAGGACAGACTGGGTTCTATAGCCTTGGATGGCAACTGGTCTAGGAGAAGGACAACTCTAATTCAAAACCTGCGGAGGAATTTTGAGAACCTTTGTGGCATGCATTCGGTGCACCAGGTTTCTGTATTCGTCCCCTCCAAAAAGTGTTGTTGGTCTTGCGAGGCCTTCACCACTATAAACAAATCTCATGTGCCGGTGTCAGGATGTCGGTTTCCTGGGGACTTATCGGCTGACCCTCATACGTCGAACGCGACGGAGAGTCGATTATATATATATATATATATATATATATATATATATATATATATATACTTTCTTAGAGTGCTTGTAACTGTGACTTCTTCAAGCGGTTACCTCTCACTGTTACTCTACCTCCAACTCAGTCACAATCTCTGCTCACTCTCCCTATATTCTGACTGACTCTGAGTATTTAACGACTGCAGTCCAAGTAACATTCTGGTCGAGTCCACTTATATGAAAAAAGGGAGGACCCCATAACAAAAAGGTACTGCAATTAAGTTTTTTATTCAATTTTTCTTGCATTCGTATTATTTTTTTTCTTTTCTGGACATAACATGTGTAAAGATTATCCGAATGTTTTTATATATCTAAGCGCTTTCGACTATTCTGTTAGCCATTATCAAGGATTTTTTAACTGAATATATAATACACATATATAAAAATGTACATATTGACTTGAATTTCGTGTTTTTTTTTATCCTAGACAGGTTGCCAACCAAGGATAAAAGGACCCAGTCTCTCCTGCTATTGGCCCACAGCTAGGGAGAGAAGAGATATCATCTTACCTTTCCCAAGGATATTTGCACGTAAGTGAATGGAACGAACTCGACTGGAATTCGAACTGCGCTCTCTGATTCCTATATAGTCGCTATCAACTGCCCCCCCAGCCGCTCTCTCACGCGCGTGCGTTTGTATATGTGTGTGTGTGTGTTGTGCCAGATATTTCAGAACATATAAATTGAAGAAGACGATCAGACGAGAACATTAACATGATAGCCTTCTGTTTGACACAAGAAATGAAAAATGTATGCTTGCACGTGGCACTAGCTGTCAACTACAGCAAAATGGAGTGCCAATATGAACGGGAGGAACAACAGCTGACTCTGCGATGACCCCACAGAGCTGCCCGTAGGGATAACACAGCAGTATCATGCGATGATCTTGGAAATAGTAAGGAAAGGGAGCCATGTCGTTCTACCCCAACGGCACCTTCTGCGTCGAAGTGCTGCACACGATGGACAGGCCCAGGTCCAAAAGGTGGGCCGTACTTGTGACAGTAGAACTCTGCTTCCTCTCATATGACCCAAGAATATCTGACCGACAATTGAAACGATCATATTACCACAGTCAACATATGACTTCACATTTGAATCCGCAAAATTACTACGTTTGGTACGTATTCAATACGACTACTAGCCAGCAATCTAACAATACTTAAGCAATTGTTAAAGACCTCCTTAGAGAGCATGATGGTCATCGTCAACGAAAACTAACTCATCCGGGTATCTAGTCGATTCCAGGGTCACATCGAGGCTGTCAGTTTTATTTTTGTTTTCCGAACTTACTCAATATTTTATGTTGAACACCTTTGCTTGCTGTTATTATTATTTCTATTTTATAATTTAACTAGCGTACGTTATATATATATATGTATATATATATATATATATATATATATATTATTTTTTTATAAAAAAAAATTTATAACATAAATATTTTATAAAATCATTACAAAAATAGCCATTTTGTTTCAACACCCTCGGTGTCTTATTAAATGATGATGTTGAATATAAAAATAAATGGTTTTAAAAGTTTCAAATTAATTAACGATCCTTATATATATATATATATATATATATATATATATATATATATAGAGAGAGAGAGAGAGAGAGAGAGATACAGAGACACAGAAAGACAGACAGAGCAACAAGAAAACTTAGCTGACGCGTTTCGTCTTCTGTTAGAGGGCTTTATGAAAAAACCAAATGCAAGGTTTCATTGTGCAACAAGTATTTATAAAGGATGATTTTTTTTTTGCTTTTATGGTGTATGGGATAATTAATTATTTCTTACAAAATATTTTAAACAGCTAACAGTTATCGTCAAAAATAGCAACACACCAGCAAAATCAAATTTCAACAAACGGACATTATGTATGAGTTCAAATGTCTCTTAATGAACTATGTTCCTGATCAAATCGAATTCATAAAGAATTACTTCGGTCAATTTACTATATGCCTACCCAGATTCCTTACGTTACACCGCTCTGTCGACAGCTCTCTTTGAACGCATTTAAACACACACACAAACTTAGCAGATTCCATCTGAAACATACTAGTAGAAAATACAAACATAACCTCATCCACTTGAAAAAAAAAAAGATTTAAAATAATGGAAGCCTTAATATTAAAAGAGAAAAACCCCAACACTTAATAACATTAACTACGAACACGGTCACAATGTGCTGTGTTCGAAAAATAAAACATTTCTATAATTCTAGAAACATACACACATCCATACACACAATTAAAAAGCAAAATAAAATATCCTTGATAATGGCTAAAAGTATAGCAGAAAGCGCTCAGAATTACAGAACATTTGGATAGTTTCTAATCAGTCTGTGTCCACAAAAGTAAACACTTATTCGAACACAATAAAAATTAAATAAAAGCTAGTCGTAGTATTTTGTCGTCTTTAATGAAAACATACATACATACATACATATATATATATATATATATATATATATATATATATATATATTTATTTTTAAAAAAATTTATAACATAAGTATGTTATAAAATCACTAAAAAATATTATTTTGTTTCAACACACTCTGTGTCTTATCAAGTGATGGTGTTGAAAAAAAACATATATATATATATATATAAAAAAAATGATATATAAATTAGGTAAATTCATTTTTCCTCTTTGTTATGAATTTTCTTTTATATATATATATATATATATATATATATATATATATATATATATATATATATATATATATATATTTTTAATAGATAGATATATAGATAACGAAGTGTATTCCATTCTAGCGTTTATCTTTTATGCATATCACATATGTTTATGCATAATGCGTTTGTGCGATGTGATGCAAGGTGTATCTGAAAAGTTCAGGATAGGCCATATAAAAAATAACTAGTACTTCCCGACTAATGATGTCTTTTTCGTCCTTTCAACGAGATCTTGTCCCTCATTCATGTCATTTCCCTTCTCTTCCTCCTCAGTCTATACATCACTTCAGAATCTTCTTCAAGATATCCTGGAAGCTTTCTTTGAGAATATGGAGGACAATTAAATAAACAGAATCTAAAAAAAAAAACCGAAATAAATGTCTATCAAACAAAACAAAAAAAAATGTAATATATTTAAAAATACCCTAAATATATGAAATTGGTTACTTTTTAAGTAGCGAAACAATATTCACAAATAAAAAAATATCTTTTGTTAAAATAGAAAATATAACGGAACAAAAAATGTTTTTTGACATCAGCTTATTGATAAAAGTATTTTTGGCCAGGAAAGTTGAAAATGCGAGGTGCTATTTGCCATCGGAATTCTTTTTTTTTATATATATATATAAAAGGTTTTAGCGTGATATAAAAAGCGACGAGAAAAAACCTAGAAGTGAAAACTTGAATCGGACTTTATTGAAATATGCTTGTTTATTAAGGTTTCCAATAGACATGTAGTTGCTTTACTACTAATCCAAATGTTATTTTGTAGGAACGCATGTCAGAGTCGACGCCCTGTTTTTTAAACAGTGTAAATTACGTCTACCAGCCTGTACATTGGAGAGTTGTAATATATCTGTATGCAACCAAAACATTGGATAAAGAACAAGTGTTCGGACTGAATGCGTTACGGACTTTGCAACTAGCGTTTGTGAAACACGTAACAATGTCAATATAGGATAAATATATATATATATATATATATATATATATATATATATATATATATATATTTCTGTTTATACGTTATTTTTATAGATACAATTTGTTTAATTAAATGGTTTGTTTTAATTAAACAGTATTAATTACGTTTACCCGCCTGAATGTTCGAGAAATTTCGTCGAAAATATGCGTTCTCCGGCAGGAATCGAACCTGTATTCCTCTACGGAAACGGTCATTTGAGCTGACGTGCTATACCATTTAGCTACAGAGAAGCGTTCAAATTACTGTTTATAAACACACAATCATCGACGATTTTTCTCGATCGATCACATATGCTCATGGAATGTACAATGACAACATATAATGAAAAGGATTAAGTCTGGCAATTATTTGATATATTTTCTGTTCATACGTTATTTTTATAAATACAGTTTATTTAAGTAAATGCTCTATCTTAATTAAACAGTATTAATTACATTTACCGACCAGTAATAAATAAGTTTTATCCATAAAAATAACGTCTATACAGAAAACATATTAAAATATTTGCCGGATTTAATCCATTTCATCTATTATATATATATATATATATATATATATATATATATATATATTTTTAACATGTTTTATTAAAAAGAGGAATGTCGCTTACGCCTTTTGGTGAGTTTCTCCTGGTTTTGTATTCTTGATGCACTCCTTGTTCAACGCCTTTGAAGTGGAAGGTCATTTCAGTTACACCTGAATAGTGTTTGAATCTATGATCATTTCAAATTCCACACCGTTAACAATATAAACGCTCTACAGACTATCTCGCTCGATCTCTAGCTTTTTTCATTGAAAATGACTAAAGATTGTCAAAAGCAATGAAAATATTGCACCAAATTTGAACAAGTTTGTTTACAAGTTTTCAACCAGCATCAAATATACCACATAACACCCTTGAGCTCTTAGCCTTGGAGTGGGCAGAATGGAGATCAACGTGTTTTAATGGACTCAGCAATTTTCAATCTGTTTGTCTGAATCACCTTCAAGAAGCGAAAGCAAGATCTAAAAGGTCAGCCAATCTAACAGTGATCTCATCTCACAATCCTCACACTTGCTCCATATGTAGCCGCCTTTGTAAATAACTAGCGGGTCTTAAATGACACTTAAGATTATCGCACAAACTTTCATAACTGAACCAATAAGCTGTCAGATCCTCATACGTCGAAACCGACGGGAGAGTCCATTATTATTATTATTATTATTATATATTAGTTTATTATATATATGTTATTTTATATATATATATTTTTTATATATATATAAATTATTTATATATATATATATATATATATATATATATATATACATGATAAAATATAGTTTTAGTGTATGCTATATTTATGAATTAAAGTGGTCAGTATCACTGATAGAGCGTATGTAAATAAGAAAGTGGACACTGAATTCAACACCCAGAGGCGAATGTCTGTTTCATGCGTAATCAACAGGCAGGCCATATATATATATATATATATATATATATATATATATATATATATATATATATATATATATATAAATGGATGTATTTGGATATTAATTTTTCATTTATGCATGTTTGGTTAAAAAACAGCAGAAGTTCCTTGTTGATTATTTTTACTTTTCTTTTTTTACTTTTTCGTTGTTTTCATTTTTCTGATTTCCGGTTCGTACTTGTAAATATATTTTCCCATGTTTTGTACTTTCTGCTATTACTTGTCATTTCCAAAAACATTTTTATTGTTTGTTATACTGTCAGTTTCGCGTGTTGGCTTTTATCGCATTTCCCGTATCCATGTGAAAATTTGTATACTTTTTGTATGAAATGTATTTAGATTGTTGGGTTTGGGGTTTGATGTAATTTTGTTGATCTTTGCTAATTTGCTTTTTATGTTCAATGCCTCGAGTAACTGCAGTTTCTTTTTGCAGTTTATACGATACAGAACCATTTTGTTGTTGGGGATTTGTTTGATTTCCTGCTATGGTTTTCCTTTGTGTCGGTTGATATGAGGTGTAATGGAGCAATTGTTCAATAGATGACATATTAAACGGCGTGACAATGTTGTAGTACTGAAACCAATGCATATGTTGAAGCACTTTCGGACATTTGAATTGATAGGCAATATTAGTGTGTTGATGTTTTTACTTTTGCTATTTCGTTGGTGATGATAAGCCCGAATGTTTTCAGTTTTTTTCTAATCCAATCTCGGACACACCTGTTACATTTTGTTGTTGGGGATTTGTTTGATTTCCTGCTATGGTTTTCCTTTGTGTCGGTTGATATGAGGTGTAATGGAGCAATCACCTTCAAGAAGCGAAAGCAAGATCTAAAAGGTCAGCCAATTCGCAATTTGGTAAAAATGATTATTAAACTTAATCGTTATGAAATGTTTAGATTTAAATTATTACATTTACTTATGTTAAATTAACTGCATTAGCTTAGAAAATCTGAATTTAGTCTATCGTCAGTTTTTCTGATGCAAAAATAATGATATATTTAAAATATAATCAATAACATAAAATATTGTTTGCCAAGGAAATTTTAACGACTGCTAGATGGCGCTGACAAAAATTAAAACAAATCAGTATAAAGTTAACAAATAAAACTAAGCGCTATAATAAAAAAACAAAACAAAACGAAGCAGTATAAATGAAAAGAGCGCAAATGCTCTCACTTTCTCTCTCCCTCTATCTATCTATCTATCTATCTATCTATCTATCTATCTATCTATCTCACACACACACACACACACACACACACACACTATCTATCTATATATCTATTTATCTACTTACAGGATGTCGTAAGGACAAGACGTGTCTTGTTTCCATTTCCAGGGATTTTGTTGTCCGCAGCGAACTACGTGTCGCATTGCACACAGCACAGTATAAACATGCCCTGAGTTGATAACTACCAGACTAGAATATCAATATATCTATTTCACAGCACTATATCTTTCACATTAATATAATATATTAATCACTAAATATATCCTTCCAAATCTGGTATTTTTCTCCAACAAGCTGTCTAAAACTCTATCATTAATTATCAACAGGTAATAATCTCTATAACGAAAGGTCACCCCGCACTCTTGGTTACTTAATAAGGCACAAGACTAGATCAATTACTTTATTACCTTCCGAACATTTAAGTTGTTTCGAACACAATGCAAAAGGCGAGTGACTGGCTAATTTTAGATCTTCCTGGCAAAGAAAACAATAAATTCCTCTCCAGCATTGGATCGATATTTTTGTTTACACATGCAATAATGTCTGTTGTTACAATTTCTATGTCAGAGTCGTTGGAGGTTAAGATCACTTAGTATATTTTTATGTGCGCAGAATTTTAAGTTACATTTTGCCGCAGTCCTTGTGTGATAAGGTTTCGTGGATACGCCTTTTTAACTCGATCAATTCATAGGTTGAGGCAAATGTTCGCGATACCAACTTTTGCAATAACATTAGAGAAAGAGTCGTTGAAGTTTACTTGTTACTTTACTGCTTTTTTAGTAGGCCGTTCCCTTTAAAAAAAAAATAGACGGAAACGACTTACATGTGAAACGCAGAAAAGGGAACATCATGTTTTGATTGATTGATTTGTTTTCTACGGCTTATCAACCTTTTGCAGGTTATTTAAAATGAGAAAATATTTTTAGATGCTAATAGAGAAAGGTCTGTAATATAATCGATCCTGGCCAGACATCTAGACATTTCTTCACCGACATGGCGTGGCTTCACTGTCTTTTCTACAAATATTTTCATGGCTTCTGCTCTGATGAGCTTTTTTTTCCCCTGGTGCCTTGACTACAGGAATTTAAACGTGCTATTTGATTGGCATCTAAGTCCCACCATTTTCCTGTTGACATAGCTAAATTTAACCGCCATTTCTACTCCAAGAGTTTCTTTTCTTCCCACCTGTGGAACTCCCTTCTGTTTATTTGACTCCCTCACAACGCTAATCTTCAAAAATTTAAATACAACGTCAGTCGCCATCTTGAAACCTCTTCATCTTTTGTCTTTTCCTCAATCCTCCCTATTCTCAGTCTTCTATTTCACTTTCATTCTCTGCAAACCCCTTCAGATTAATGGTGTTCTGCTTTGCTTGGGTTGAAATGATTAAGAAAAATAAGATTTTTTTTTAGATAATAATGATTTAGTCATACAAGTTTTACTAATTAACTGGAGGAGAAGAGGTAAAATCATACCTTTTTCCAAGAGTATTTGCATGTAAGTAAGTATAACAAACTCAACTAGAACTGGAACTCGGTTCTCTGGTTAACAATTCCGAACCATTATACATTAAACCAGAATCAAACGTAAGAACTTTTTGGAGCTAATAATAATTTACTGATACAAGTCATGCTAATTAATCCATAATTGAGGGAAGAAGTGGTGGGTTCATGCCTTTCCCAAGGGTATTTGCACGCAAGCAAATATAAAGAAACCGACTGGAATTGGAACTCCGATTTCCAATTCCGACATGCTATCCCTTACTCGCATATCCAAGCACCTAGCATTCTCAAGCTGTCACCAATGACCAGGCTCGACCTTGCTTAACTTCGGTTATCGTACGGGAACCCGTGTTTCAACGTGATGTGGAACCTTTTTCTAACGGATCAAAAGAGAGAAGGTCATTTTTTTTGTCAAGATAGTCTTTGCCAATGGGAAGTGGATTATTTACGATAAATGCTAGCTATATACGGGAAAGTCTTTATCTGTTATATAAGAATAAAGTGTTGCTGCCGACACTTGAGTTTGAACATAGATCGCCAGTGAACAAACACAGGCGATCCAATTATTGAATTAAGTAAACCACGTGACCAGAGAGGAAACACATAAGTAGGAAGTCGCGTGAAGCCTAGATTGAACGCATGCCTGTTCTATCCTCTATTACTATACGGACCGCTATTCTCTATACTATTTCACCATTCGAGCGAGTATTATCGAGCAAGTACTATTAGTGTGAGTGTTATTCGAAGGCGTCTGACACCAGTATTGTTCAACGGCGTACTGTAGTTGTAATCTGCGATTACAAAGTCTCTACTACGACAAGCATTACGAAAGTATCATTGAGTTGGCATTACAAAAGTGGCAATGAGTGTTCGTTGAGTCACAAAATCATAAAATCAACCAAAACTGAATTTAGAAGGGAAATAGTTCTTTGTGTTTGGTGAAAGTCCAAGAGAATGATTAATAACGAATTATCAAATAATAATAATAATAATAATAATACCCTGTACAGCTCCAGCAACTACCTAACTCCTTCTCTGCCTTTACAAGATCCAGATCAGACCGAAAATAGTGTCCTGCTGCCGTATATGGGCAGGAGCTGGCAGTTTTCACTTTCCACTCTTGATAAAGTCCAAAAGCATCTCCGCGTCCTTGTGGGTGACTAATTATTTTCCACCCTACAACACCTTTCTCACAGACGAAACGTCACAAGCCTCTTGATGCTCTATCGCTATTTCCATGAAAAGTGTTCAGATGAACTACACTCCTTAATTCCTCTAGTTCTATCCTTCACGGCTAAGATCCGGCATACCACGTAAATTGTTTCGAACCACCCTCATTCCCTTCGTATTCAAATGGTGAGATGTAAATTGAACTTTAGCGGCTTCTTCCAACGAACTTGTGGAACCGACATCCAAGATGATGTATACCCGATCACTACAATTCAACCTGTTCAAGTCTGAGGTTAACCCTTATTTTCCACACATATCCACATAAGATGTACCTCTTACTATGTAACCCTTTACCTTGAGTGGCCTTCGGGCTTTGTACAAGGTGAATATCCTGGTAAAAAAATATTGGAACAAACTGTTACAACAGTAAGCAAGTAGCTTGTTTGAATGACGTATTGGAAGAGAAGGTGCGTTTTTCTGGGTAAGAAATTCGAATTGTTATTTTCCTGCGTAAAACTGATTGCTCTTCGGTTGCAATGACAATACTAATTGAAAGTTGTGGGGAACGAAATCTAGTAGTTATCCGAAGGTGTAAGGTCAGTGGGAGTAGATTGGGTGTAGTAGGCACCCCAGCAAATAGCAGCATTCTCTATTGAGTTGGTAACTACAATTATACTATCTCATCTGTCTTCGGACAGAGTGGAAATAAATAGATGCCTGGTCTTTGCGGTAGCACCTCCCTCATTGTGCATCAAACAGGGAGGGTGGCTGCGCAACGTTGATTGCGACGACTAGGTAATATTTAGACACGCGCTTGGCCTCCCTATATTATACCGATCTTGTGTCACATCCCGTAACCGTAGTAAATACTAGTAGGACATCCCGGCCAAACTGTACCAATTTTGGTGTGTAAAGAGACTTTAGATCTGGCGTTGTTCTGATGGAAAATGACACCTCAACGATTGGTCAATTTCGGACGCTTTTCACTGATTCAATTTGTTCAAACGAGAACAGTACTTGTTTGAATTTAATGTCTAATTATGCCGAATAAGTTCGTAATTGACAATGCTCTTCCAATCGCACCGGATACACAGCATCATCTTTTATGGATGCAGACTGGATTGATTAACGGAAGGTCATTTTGTTTTCCACAGAGCGTTTTTTGCTCCACATTGTTGTAAACAATCTGTTTTCATCACCTGCCATCTTTCTTCAATAATGGATCGTTTTTGTGTTGCGTTTGAGAAGACAATCCAAGATAGAAACCTGGTTCATATTTATATATATATATATATATATATTAGAAGGAAATATATATATATATATATATATATATATATATATATATGTGTGTGTGTGTGTGTGTGTGTGTGTGTGTGTGTATTTTTCAAATATCTTTCAACAAAATTTCTTCATTATCAATGAAATTATCAGCATTTTTCTATCAATCATATAAGTCGCATATTATACACTAAAAATTCAGATCAATCTAATTACTATCTCAGGCAAAGGACTTATTGTTCCACTTCCACTTTCATATGAAAAAAAAAAGACAAAAGGAACATTTATCTTAGGGACTTTATCAAAGCAAATGGATTGATAAAGTCCCTCAGAGGACGAAACGCGTCAAGATAAGTTTTCCTTTTGTCTTTTTTCATACTGTGCTTTTACTATCTATCTGAATTTTTTACACACACACAAACATATATATATATATATATATATATATATATATATATATATATATATATATATATATATATATATATGATATATATTTTTATGTATCAAGAACATCATTAGAAAAATATATGACAAAATGGAAAAAGTTTATTTGTGACGCGTTTCGTGCTTCAGGTTTCATCGCACTTCACGAAAGAGAGGCTTTTTCCACTTTATCATATAACCTATATATATTATCAATACCAACATCTGGTACCCAGAGTGTCATGTAATGTCAATCATCAGGGGGAACTCCGAGTTCCGTCTGATGATTGACATTACATGACACTCTGAGCCATGTAATGACAATCATCATATAAATCAGCATATATCTATAAATATTTATATAAATCAGCATATATGTATTTTTAGGCGTTTCAAAATTCTTAGCAAGGCTTTTGCTAAATCGTTTACCGCTCAAAACATAATTAAAGGATAAGTCCTCAGAAAAGATGGCAGTGTGCCAAATATCCAAGATTCTGTCCACTAATGTTTTCTTTGCTGAATGTTAAATGGTTGTTTCTTTTCTTCTTTGTATTTTTGTTGGGGGTGGGGGAGTTTCTCTGCTGTAATAGTTCAATATGGCGGTAATTCCCTCTGTTATTCTTAAGCTGGTTTTTTTTTACGTCTTATCAACACTTTGGGGGTTATTTAAAGGAGAAACATATTTTTTGCGAGTGAATATTTTACTAACAACTTTAGTGGAGTATAACAATAATTTTTCCAGATACAAGTCATACTGCTTAACCCTCAGTTGGGGGAGAAGGAGAAGAGATTTATTCATACTTTTCGCGTAAGTGAATGTAACGAACTCGGCTGGGATTCGAACTTGGCTGTCAGATTTCTAATTCCGATCCGCTTTCCATTACACCACCCGCACATCCAACTAACTGTGAAGAGGCTAAAACCGATTTTGAGGGTTTCTTTGCATCAAGACGGGGGATCAGCAATGTGTCTAATAAATGAGATTACGTTATCAATAAACGAGGAAATGTTATCTCAGTTCAGTCTATCAATTAAGACCAAAGAAGCCATTGTTTCTTACCTCCCCCCTTAAGTGAGGCAGGACTTTTTCCAACCGAACTAGGACAAAAATTGAAGCAAACAAAACGTGTTAGAAAATAGTCAAGAAACATTACAAACGATGAAGGCTGAAATTCACAATTGTTGTAGAGCTTCCGATTTGGCACCATAAGATTTATAGTTTTTCCTCAAATTTAAAGAGGCGTTAAAAGGACATCCTTTTTCAGTCGATAACGAAACTGTAGGTGTCTGCCTGCAACGGGGTCTGCATGCAACTGGGTCTGCCTGCAACGGGGTCTGCCTGCAACGAGGTCTGTCTGCAACGGGGTCTGCCTGCAACGGGGTCTGCATGCAACTGGGTCAAAAGTAAACCAGAAGAATTCTACATGAACCGAATAAAAACTGGACTGAATATTTGGAAGCACTAAATATTGACTGAGTTGAAAAATAAACTTGTTATACTGAAGAGAAATAATTTTATTACATTTTCATACAATTTTCAACATTCCATCGGCTCTAAAATGTGTTTTATGGAATTAGAAAAGTTTTTAACAATCAATCCTCATAATTTTAAAAATAAAGTTTCATAATTCTATCTAGTCTAAAACTGATTTTATCGAATAGGAGACATTTTAAAAATCAACACTTATCATTTTGAAAAGAAAAGAAATCGACTCCATTTTGACATCAGTTTCATTATTTTATGTGGTATAAAACTGCTTTCATGGGATCAGACACTTACTATTAATTAGCTTTCATAATTTTCATTAAAATTAAATATACGTCATTTTGAAAAAAAAGTTTCATTCTTTTATCTGGTACAAAACTGGTTTTATATGATTAGAGTCTTTTTTTTTATTAATCATCCTCATCATTTTTGTAGGCGTAATTTTACATCAGTAATCCATTGGATCTACATCTTGTTTAATAGGTTTTACGACCTTACGCATCGATTAACTCTCGTAGAGAAACACGAAATAAAAAAAATATCCCTATGGGGAAAATGAAAACATTGCATAAATAACATTCACGGTTTTATAGATCAGTTATTTTCATGAACTTTTTAGCCCTTTTGCCTAGTCTGTGCCTAATTAAGCGTCTCTGTTTTATTTGCTAGTAATTTCATTAAATCTGGGTGATTTTCTGCTATTTCTTTCGATGAACCTGGTAAACCACCGGCGGTCAGGTTGATGGGGGAAAAAAAGCCACCGATAGTGAATCCCTAATTGCTTCTCAAATTGATTTTGGTCTTTTTGAAATCGGAGAAAACCGTCGATAGCCGGATTGCTGAAAGAAAAGGGCAGACATTGTTACAGTATGGAGATAACTGCTTTAAATGCTTACCGTATCGTAGAGAAATTAGGTGTTGTACGCTTCAGGACGATTTGAGAGACAAGAAAAGAAGAGCAAGAATGACTTAAGAAAGATGCTGAGAGTGATTTTTAATAAATGAAGACGTTCTTAATTCGGTGAACACTTCCATAATCGAAAAGGAGATACGGTATTTGCCGTCATCTTCAAGACATTGGTAACAATAATGGAAGTGTGCTGAGCATTTAATCGCTTGTCAAATATATTGAGTCGATTCATAAATAATTTCCGGTTTTTATCGACTATTCGTTAAAAATAAACTACAATTACATTTTTTTTCAATTATATAATCACCGTTATTTGCAATAACTCGTTGCCACTTGTCTGTCAGCTATTCGATACTTTTACGTAGAATACCACAGGTTTTTATATGAAAACGTTTTGCTAGAATTTTGAAGTCTGGTATTCATTAGTGAAAGGTTTCTCAATCAAAGTCTTTTGCAACCATCGAACAAAGCAATAATTAGTTGATTCAAGGTCAGGTGAATTTGGCACAGAGGGTAGAACAGGCCAACCGAGTTCAACAAGTTTTTTTTTTCTGTCTTATTCATGTTATATGCGGCCTTGCATTGTTATGGACGATATCAACATGGTATAGCTTTAATCCACTGGGTAAATACTAAAATATGTTAGTACACACCAAATTTATTAACTGCCACGTATGATTAGTACAGTGATACTCAACCACCATGCCGCGACACGCTAGTGTACCGCGCGAACCTCTAACGTGTGGCATGAAATATTGTTACGGCATACACACACACACAAACACATATATATGTGTGTGTGTGTAAGTAGTAATGGTACAGCTTTAGTATGTAGTGATGGAAAAATAAAATGTTCACTATTTCAAAAATAAAAAATAGAAAGTTAAATGTTGGCAAACAAAAAGATAAGGAAAAAAATGATGAAATAAATAAAAGAGGTCAAAAGGTTATGATTCCTAAATGGAGATGAAGAAAAACGGATTTCAAACGAGTCATTTCTGTGAACCAATCAGAATCAAGAACCAATACAAGAATGAATTTCTTTGTTTAAAGAAAAATATAAACAGATAGTGACGAGTAAACAAAAGGACCATCCGTTGACCCATTCCCTAAAACTTCGGACAACTAAAAATCCTACACAGAGAGTCGGAAGTATTACTATCAAGAAATACATACATACATATACATTTTACAAGGATCTCTTTCTCTCTCTCTTACTCTCTCTCTCTATCTCTCTCTCTCTTATATGCTAAAGGACTTATGTCGTGTCCACTAAAATACCAAATACAATATTTATAAACCAATCGCACTCAAGAAAATACTTACATCTTAAAACACACCAATAAAATCATAGAATACAAATCAGAAAGTTTGTTGTATTAGTCATCATGATTTAGGTAGATACCGCCAAAATATCGTGTAGGCGTAGTAGTAGACATACCACGTGACTTTTTAGGGCCAATTAGGAATAAATAAATAATTTAATGCTGGAGCTGATTTTGTTACGAAAAATTGTATGAAAACATACAAAATCCGGGCTCAAACAGGATACGCACAGTTGTCACCAAGTTCCACGCAACTCTCGCTTATGATCTTCACGACCTCATGCTAAAAGCGACAGCGCTGATAATAGACTACGGCAACACCTCCAACAGTAAGAAACAATTTCTTACTATCTCTTGTCTCTTCTTTACTATGAAACACACGTGTTGACTTTTTCATACAAACACTCATATAACAACATTTGATTGTTTCTCCCATACGTACACAAAGGCTATTTATATTTTATTTCAGAACTTTATCAACATTACTTTCCAATTTATCACCAACTGCTTGTATTCTTGTCGTTATATTAAACTAATGTTTATTTGTTGAAAGTACGTTATCTTTTCTACTGAATTTTATTATTTCAATGAAAATCATGTGATTATTCTAAACGGCCGAATTACGACGACCAACCCCGCAACAATATTTTGTTATTGTATCGAATCTCGACACTCCGAATTTTAACATTCAACGAAAAACCAAGTAGAGGAATTCCTACACTTTGAAATTTTCAATACGAGAACTTTTTTGGTAGGAATTTATGAACTCTTTGAATATTGTATATTTTATTTTATTTTAAGAAATAATTTTTTATCAGTACATGCAATATATATCTTTGTATTAATTATCTTTGCATGAATTTTTAAAAGGCCATAAATTGGTGTATATTTGGATTAAGAAAGTTATCCGAAGATATGTAAACAAGTAAAGCCTTACTTTGGTAACATTACAGACATACCGACATTCATAAGTATTTGAATAAATGAATAGGTATTAAACTTAAAATAATTTTCACCATTCTTCGATAATGTTATTTTAAATACTTTATTTTAATATTCATTTTTTAAAAAGTATTTTTACTTTTTTAATTTAACTTTTTAAATTTTTTTTTATTTGAATAACTGAATAGTTGTCTTTGTTTCATATGTCCCTATTCTTTGTTCTGCAGAAATAGTTGAATAAAAACATAGAAATAAAGAAAGTTCATATTTGTGTGTGTGTGTGTGTGTGTGTGCGCGCGCGCATGTGTGTGTGTGTTTGTTTTAAATCGATAGTTTTATTTCCTAACATTGAAATGTATATCCTTTAAAAATTTTGGTAAGTGTGCCATGGTATTTTCACTTGTTCCTAGGTGTTCCGTTGCTTAAAACGGTTGAGAAACACTGGATTAGTAGTTAGGATGATACATTTGTCATTAAAATTGGCTGCCTAAAAATAAATTACTTATGACGCAACCAATTTAGATAATCTTGAAAATTTCTGCAGACACTTGTGAGACTGACAACTTTTTAAAAATTTAAACTGCATAAAAGTTTGAATTTAATTTTTATGTTTACAATTAAAAATATGAAAAATTCGAGAATAACAGGAGATTAAAAATTATTTTTTGTCTATTAAATGATATATTTATTTTATAACAGAGATATTTATTTTTGAAAAAATGTTCAGTTGGTAAAAATTTGACAAAGAAAAATCAATAGATATACAATTTGAATAGCTGATACATTTCTATTTTAGAATACCAATAAATATTCACTTATTTCTTGATATTTAAAAATACTTCTGTACTTACTGACTTTGAAAGGTTCCTTTAAAAAAAATAACAGACGTGGGGGATCATGCCTCTCCACGACTTTCTATCCTTTCTAAATCTAAGTAATGTTTGTCGCCTTTCTATAACTCCCAGTCCCTATTCTCTCATCCATTTACACAATATCGTCTCCCTCTGCCCCTAATCATTTCAGTATGTCATGTCAGTGTCAAAATTCTCTAAACACTCTTTCTTCATTATGCGTTCCAGAAACTTCAAATGTCTCTTTCTGATTCAAGTGACGTTTTGTTTCCATTTTACTTCAAACTTCCTCATTGATTACATATTCCGCCCTTGGTATTCTCAGCATTCTTCTGTAGAGCCATATTTCTGTTACCTCAGATTTCCTCTTCATCTGTTTCCTATCCACTGCCATATGCTAGGATTGATATAGCAGTTCAGTAATCTTTTCTTTTGTTTCTAACGAGATTTTCCCGCTTTTTAATACTCGCTTTAGTTTTGGAAAGCATATTTGGGTCTTCGCAGTTGTGTGAGTATTGACGCTTTTGTACCTTCTGGAAAATACCAGGTGAAACCACAATCTTCTACATGGTTCTACACCTGATATAGTCCAAAGGAATTACAATTTCAGTCTATACCAGCGTGACAGATCCGATCCCAACTGACGCTTATTTGTGTCTGCGCGTAATAATTTTAAATGCGCCATCGAAGGGGCTAAGTATTTGTTTACTGACAGAATGAAGCACCGTGTAGCCTCTAACAACTTTGGCTCTTGTGACTACTGTAACAGTGTATTAAATAAGCGTAAGTACTTCATCCTTCCTCTCTTCATTCAGTTTGAGGTGTTAACATCTCCTGTTGAGGAAGCAGAATTCTTGGCTCGTATCTTATCTTCTAATTCTACTCTTGACTTCCCTTAGTAGTGAGTCCCTGTTGAGTATTATGTATATAACTCCCCCCTCGTGGTTTCTGCTATCATCTGAAACACTGCAATAGTCCCTGGAATAGTCCTTAAGAAATGTGCTCCTGGACTGGCTCCTGTTCTCTCTAAACTCTACAATAAATGCTTGGCTGATTCTTACTTTCCGCTTGTTGAAAATCCTCTTTTATATCTACAATTGTTAAGAACTCAGGTGACCTGTCTGATCTCTCCAGCTATCAGTCTATTAGCTTTCTACCTCTTTTTGGTAAAGTACTGGGGGATCTCAAACATCTCACCTCGCGGGGTCTTCTTTCAGTTTAAGCAATATGTCTTTCACTTCTCTTTCGTCTTCTACTAATGTTGCTGAAAGAATCGACCAAACTTTAGATAAGAATCGTGACACTCGGGCTTTTGCCTTGCACATTTCGAAAGTATTTAGCAGACTTTGAAATAATGGTCTTCTTCACATTTTGAAAGGTTATGGTATTCCTGGACGAATTTTCGAACGGTTTTAGTCTTTCATATCAAATTTCTAAATGAAAGTTGTCCTGAACGGCCACTCTTCTATATTTTTCTGCATTAATGCAGGTGTCCCCCTATCTCTATCCTTCGACCTACGCTGTTCCTAATCTTCATTAATAACCTTCCTGAAGGAATCACTTCTCAATTCCGTATCTATGCTGATGATACAACTATTTATTCCAGTCTTAATAATAAATCTGATTTGATAAGGTCAAATTGGTAGCTGACCTAAAAAATAATGACCTGCTGTAGCTTATTGATTTTAATGCCTTCGAAACGAAACTGCTCTTTATCAATCATCTGAGAAATCCCTTTCTGCCTTCCATCATCATGGTTGACGCTAACTTGCAGAAGAGTGACTCGTGGTGTCTTCTCGGGCGGACATTTTCTGCTGACATGAAATGGATTGATTAGTTTACTGTGTCGTGCAAGATAATTTTTCTCTTCAGAATTACATATTTATAAATTTACCATTCGTCCATGCTTTGAATATTGCTGTCACATATGGTCTGGTGATCCTGCTTATACCTTTAGAGATTCTTCATAAAATCCAAAGAATCTGCAATTTTATTGGTCATAACTTGGTATCTTAGCTTCAGTCAATGTCCACTACCGTAATGTAAGTCCCCTGTGCTTTTTTCTCTAAATACTTTCATGGTAATTGTTCTGGAGGACTCTATGGTATCTAGACTTTATGAATTTAAGCACAGTACTAGATTAGCCGAAAAGAAAATTAGCATAGAATTCCTGGTTACATCTAACCACCTCAACTGTAAATTGGTGAGATCTCGACGCCAGTCCAGTACTGCGCTTAAATTTAAAAAGTCTAGGTACCATAGCGAAGAGTTCATCCGAACAATTACCATGAAAGTATTTATAGAAAAGTCACAGGAAGGCACCATTACTTAGGTGGGAAAGTTACTGAAACCGAACCGCCAGATCAGGACCGATAATATTGCTGATTCTTCTTTGGCATTTAGCAGGAGCACCGTTCCATATGTGGCAACAATATTCTAAGCAAGGACGAATGATAGACATAGATATGTAAGATAGATTCTGGAGAGAAATATTGACTCGCAGAACAGTGAACCAGCATTCTTAGCCCTTAACCTAGCAATAGATTCAATATAGTCTTTCCACTTCATGTCAGCTGAGAACGTTAGGCCGATAAGACACAACGAGTTACTTTTCTGGGGCTTAGCATCAGTCATGCTGATGGAAGGCGAAGAGGGGTCTCTCAGATAATTAATGCAGAGTTTAGTTTTGAGGGCGTTAAAATTAACAAGCCATCTTTTGACCCAGTTAACACCAGGCTGGATGTCGTTTTGGAGATCGATTTTCATTTTGACCATATCGAACTGACCAGCCTTACTATCGAGACAGGAGCAGATGGTTGTATCATCAGTGTAGATACCAAGTTTCAATTAGATATAAAAACAGAAGACATTCAATGGTGTGTGTCCCCCCGCCGACACCGAACGATTTACCTCAAGGGGTTCTAATGTGTAGCATGATCTAATGAGTCACAGTTACAGTTGCTTCAGCTTGATGTGTTAGTGTGAGGGTGTGGCGCAGATGCCAATAGGCAGGGGATCTAATTGCCAACAAGGTGTCAATGTAGGCTGTTGATAGTTGAATAAATGTGTGGCAATTATTCACATGACATTGATAGTGTCCGCTGCTCTGCCTAAACACGTAAATGAGCCGAGACAGCTACGTTGCACTGTTTTGGGACCATTCATGGCCTGCATACAAGTCTGAAATGATGGTTTATTCCAGTAGGATACTACGAAGTTTTAGCGGCCTAAACTGCGGAAGATTAGTTGGGAGAGCATTCTGGAAATTTCCGCCGAATGATGTAGCCACCAAGTTCACTCCGACATGAACCCAACTATGGGACATAAATAACCAAGATGAAACATTCTGAACCTACAAATATCAGGGAGCTGTGAACAGTTAGCGAGGCGGAAGGCTCAAAATCTTTCTAGAGGTCTTCCAAATTGCAATAAATGTTACGTCGAGTTGCTGCACTTTGACAAGTGTGTGTGTAAAATTTCATATATAACTAAAAAATATATATGTAAGAGGACAGTATTAATAAAGGCAAAAGAAAAACATATCTTAACCGCCGCGTTTCGTCCTTTGATGTCCTTTATCAAGGCAAAAGTAAAGTTTTATTTTACAAGTATTTATAAGCAAAAATAAAAATGTCATTAGTATGTTGCCTTGAGAAAGGATTTCTTTCTTTCAAAAAAAAAAATTTGAAATTTGAAAAATATGGTGCAAATATATATATATATATATATATATATATATATATATATATATATATATATATATATATATATATATATATATATATATATATTTGCACCTGTATTTTTTTCAAATATCTTTAAAATTTCTTTTTATATATATATATATATATATATATATATAGAGAGAGAGAGAGAGAGAGAGAGAGAGAGAGAGAAAGTGAGATAGATAGATAGATAGATAGATAGATAGATAGATATGTGAGTGTCTGTGTGCATTCGTGCGTGCGTATGTGTAAAATGTATTCGTATGACGTTTAAGCAGATATTACTACCAGTTACAAGTGTGATACGATGCATTAGGTATTAGTTATCTATTCATCTTGCATTGTCCATATAAGCGCCATTAGTTTTAGTGTTATCGCTATCAACAGTAATTCCTTGATTGCATTGAATACTGCAGTTTTAATCATCACTACGAACCTCCATTAATAGCATCATATAAATTCAGTCGTCAGCCATTTTGAATCACAGGCTGTCAATATTAGACACACTTTTATTCATTTATTTATATTTTTTTTTTACTACAAGAGTTATGTAAGGCAACATCGGACAGCGGATATTTGACACTGGACACTGGGATCCGGACATTAGAATCAGGACATGGTATCTTGATCGAACATAACGCAAGTCGTAAAGATAACCAATATAATGTTTAAGTAATCACCTGTTAGTATTAGCTGTGACTTCTTTGCGCATGCGTGCACGACTATTTGCAGAGAAAACAGATCATTTCGATTTTGTTCACTGTGCGGGTTTTGGCTAATAGAAAACCTGCATTTATTTATAGAAAAACAAATTATATAATGAACCATAAGTTTTATGCCTATTGAAGCTTTTGAACATGAATGATCGGGCTCGAACACTTCAATAAACAATTTTCTATTTACATATGTGTATACAAAATTATAAACACTGTTTTTTTTATGTGACTCATACGCTAAATCTATGGCAATGATTCCAGTTTCAGAAAGTATTATCGTAATTGGGAGCTTCGCGAATGTGGAGCTATACACTATTATTTCAATGTTCCTAAAAGGGAGGGCTCTACAAGATCACTAGAGGTTTCCTCTGAGATCTAATAATAGGATATAAACAACGGGTTCTTTCTCTGCTGTTTGTTTTATGTTTTGTTTTTGGCTTCGATTTGTTCCACAGTAGCCCTTCTGTTGGCTCGTACTTGGTGGGAAAAACCTCCGTTTACTTTCCGTATGTGTAAGTTTTTGCATGCCAATATATTTTCCCCTCCGTGGAAACTGCTGATACTTGCTCACAGCAACTGGACGTAATCAATTCATAAGGCGTGCAATTTCAGAAATAGTCTAACCAAGTCTTCTGACCATAACAGTTTGTCTTTATCATTCAAATCTTTCTATTTGTCAATGTAACTTTATCGTTATAATGACTAATAGGAATAGGAAAATAAATTTTTCACGCCTAAAATTAATTGTTCATTCACTTCTGGTTTTCGTCATCTAATGTCAGCGGAAAAGTGTGTGGTTTAGAGAATTTTATCACGAACACTGAACTTCTCGCGAAAATATGAGAGAGACTGTCTTTGCTCCGCTCGAGTAGGGTGCTTATATAACTTCCTGTCTTCCCGCGCGTTCACTTCCTAATCTCAGTTGGATGTATATCGGGGGAAGCCACTTACATTCTTTGAGTTCCGATTCTGTACCTGATCGTTATAAGGTCACTTTCCAGATTAACACTTTGATGCACCTGCCTCCTCTGTTGTTGTTGTCTGAAACCGAGTGAAAAACCTACTTTGGTATCGCTTAGCGTGAACCCATTACATATTGCGGTCGCCACAAATCAACTCCTCTTAGATCAATTTCTTGATTGACATTAAGTTCGTTGAAATCCTCTGGTATTTCTTGATGTTAATCACATACTACATACGTAACTGTGACAATCAACACATAGCTGGATTCCCTGCTTATAAATCACTGACCCTGACATAAACAATTGTCATCCATGCTACATTTCGCTGGTGATAATGCCTTAGTTAATATAAGGAAATCAATGAGGTTTTTTTATTATTATTATTTTATTACTTACTAGTAATTTCGAGCTATGATTGTTGCTTTTTATCACAACTTTCCAGCTCGAACAGTCTCCGGTCGTTAAAGTAGAATGAAGTTGATATAAATTAGTAGCTTCCAATAAAACTTAAATACGTAACTCACAACTTAAGAGCTCGTATTTCATGGAGGGCGCCTTAACCAATTCCATCACGGAAGACTAATGATTAAACAATCTTCAGATCTATATTTATATTTACATTTCACTCCTTAACGACATATAGTTTATTTGCTACCTCTTAAACCCTGAATTGAATAAAGCTTTAAATGTCCGAGTTAGCACTTCATCAGAATGGTCATTTTTAACATTTATCAGGACATCCTATTAGAAATGTCTGGATATCTGATTGTGACAGACTGAATAATATTTTCGATATTTTAAAAGGTTTAAATTATAGTAATGCATACAATTTGAAAGGATTAAGTCATATCGTCAGATCACGATTCAAATAATTTAGTACTAAATTGACGTTCTTGAGGGTGAACTTTTCTACGGAACTAAATTGACCCTCCTTATGGTAAACTTTTCTACGGAACTAAGTTGACCCTCTTAGGATAGACAAGGTTAATTATCCTCAGGTGGAACTTATCTGCCGAACTAAATTGACAATGAACTTAGGTATGGAACTATATAGACTCAATCATGGTGAACTTACTAAGGAATTAAATTGACCCTGATAAAGCGATATTCTTAAAATTATTTTTATTCTCAGTCGTATTCCTAATTTCATTCTTTGTTGTCCTGTTTTCCATATTCAAATTAACGCCACTTCCAACATTATGATCCTGTCCCTCAAAAACTTTAACATGTATTGGATCTCTTCTAAGCTTCTAGATGTATGCTTTAGAACATCTAGGTGAATATAAAAAGTCCTTGATTTCCAATCATTGTCCAATAACGATCGTTCTATTGATAAAAAAGTTGTAATTCGATTCATAAGCGTTTTTCTTAATGAATATTTACTTTAATTAAGATTCGTTGATTATCTGGAAAAAAAGAGACAATTTTTAATATTACCTTAGCGGTTCACTTACTTTTGCACTATATATATATATATATATATATATATATATATATATATATATATATAATGTTTTATGTGATGAACATTCAGTACTGAATTAAGTGCATTGAAAATAAAGGAGATTATGTCTAAAAATACGTTGGTGGGTCGACTGGGAAGTTCATATGCTGACCAAGATGTAAGTAGACACACCAGTTGGTTGACTAAAAGAAGTACAAGTGTAACAGAATACAACACACCCTAGAATATAAAAACCGGACAACCATTTTTTATAATTTTGTAACTTGCATGTCTTTTAATCAACCAACTAGTGTGTCTACTAACAGCATATGAACTTTACAGTCAACTCTTATATATAAATTCGTTCCTCTCTCTCACTTGGAATATTAATTGAACGTTGTTGGTATGTAGAAGTTCTCATATGGGGCATATATATATATATATATATATATATATATATATATATATATATATATATATATATGCCCCCCGAAAATTTAATTCCGAGCGAGCACTCTGGAGAGAAAGCGCGAATTTGTAAACAATGATTAATACTGCTAATACTGAAAAGCTCTTCTATGAATTGAGCCCTCTTAATTCGAAGAATAAGTACGTAAAAATCCGCATTCTTTACCGGGCGCTGATAGCTCAGGGGTAAAATCTTCGACTGATGCCAAATCAGTCGGATTTCGATCCCTGTTTATATATATATATATATATATATATATATATATATATATATTATTTGAATGCTATATTTTCCACTTTGTCATACATTGTCCCGGCTTGAGGCAATCGGGTGTCTAGCGAAACAAGTCTGTATATAGACTATATATGCGTGTGTCTTATTTTTTATTGTATTTTTCTAATTTTTGAATAAGTTGTAAATTAATATCAGGAATTAATGCAATTTTGTTTAAATAAATTATTGTTAATATACACTATATATATAGCTATGTGTGTGTATCTGTTGAATGTCATTTTTTAATCAAATATCTATGCTTATTATTTTCTCCCATGATTCAATGCGCTTTGACATCGGAGTTTTTCTGTTCTAAAAGTTTACCTTTAGTGTCACTGACTTGTTACCGAGGAATCAAAGACAGATAGCCTCTTGTCTTGCAGTGTGCCACACAGGCGAATCGTTTATTCCACGTCATTCTTTATTGTACGCCAATGTCTCTTGTGCTGCCTGTCAATGCCGGTTCCTTTTGATTCGTTTTTGCTATTCGAATTTTGACTGTGCGTGCGTGCGTGCGTCCGCCTTTGTCTTTATTCATGCTATGGGAAATAGTCTCAAACGAGTCGAACACTAACGTGTGCCCCACCGACTTCCACTATTCAATTGTTCTGCCAACTCTCATTGCTTGTTCTGCATTAAGACTTGTTACATGGCTTCAGCGATCAAAATCTTCTTTCTCTCTCTTTCACTATTTCATTTTGTTTACTTCTATTAGCCTCTCTATTTTTTCTATCTTTCTTACTTTTCCATGACAAGCCGGTGTCGTATGAGAGTAGTTTAGTGAGCTGGCCCCGTAAGCCACAGCAATAGCGATCCTTCTAGTCGTCTGTACTTCCGTATCACATCGAGATGAACCAGAACATTCCATCATATCTGTTATTAGTAACACACGCACACCCGCTCACGAGTATATTCTCATATATTAATCTATACATATCTAGTTTGCGAACATGGCTCATATGGATGTGGATGATCGAGTTGAATAATGAGAAAAAGAGAAAGGATAGATAGATAGATAGATAGATAGATAGATAGATAGATAGATAGATAGATGGGATAAAGATATATAATTTATATATATATATAAAGAACAATTTTAGGGGAATGACAAAGTGGAAAAGTTTTTGTTTGACTTGTTTCGTCATTTAGAACTTCATCAGACTAAGTTTATGTTTATATTGATGCGACTACACATACGCACGAACAAGAAAAGAGCCACTAAAATTTTTAAATTTAAATTTATATATAATATATACATATATATATATATATATATATATATATATATATATATATATGTGTGTGTGTGTGTGTGTGTGTGTGTGTGTGTGTGTGTGTGTGTGTTTGGGATATATAATCTAGCCGATTTCATTTTAGATTCTTTTTTTCTGTTTATATTTCCATCATCTTTGTGATTAAGTATCGCACATTGTGATAATAGAAGATCTGCCAAGAATGGCGAAATGTTGTAAGAACTTGGATGCAATTTTACTGTGGATGAACTAGCGATTAAAACACTATTCGCCTTAGTGAATTATTTTCACTTTTAATTAAACAAGCATTTTTTATTTCAAAGTTGTGATCAGTTTCGTTACGATGAACAAATAATGCATTTAATGGGTCGTTTTTAAAAGATCACCTTTGTGTTCATATATTTTATTTAAACTCCTTGAGGTTATATATATATATATATATATATATATATATATATATATATATATATATATATATATATATATACCTATATGATAGGATAAAGTACAAATAGAAGTGTTTATAGATTTAACATCTTTCGCTTTAGTTTAAGCTAATGGGCATTTTTTGTCGGTCTGGTAGTGTCCGTGTGTATAATTCCTGAAGATGATAGTGATATGATAGAGATATGGTGGCGTTATTGTGTGTTTGTGTATCATATTTCTAGTTGGTCGGAGAATGTTTGAAGTGGAAGTGAAAAACTTAATTTACATCGGCCGTGGATCTTAGATTCTTTAAATATGGATTTCATGAAACATGGTGATAAAGTATGTTAGGCGTGTGTTTATCGATGGGAAAGTGTTTATTAGTATCCCTTCTAAATATTTTCTTCGTAGTAAAGCATATTTCATTGTTATATATCTGTATGTATGTATGTATTGCAATAAAAACGGACATATTAGAATCAGACAACATGAAATCATACCAAAAATATATTATAGATCCTGTAAAGTGTTAAATCAAAAAATAGAAAATAGCTCAACCGGTTTTCATTCCTCTCTATCGGATTTTGAAAAAGAATTTACATGGCAAATAAAATAGAGGAATACGAATATATATATATATATATATATATAATCCTCAAATGTTGATAACATTCAGGCATAAAAGTCATTACATTAGCTTAGAAAGGAAGGGCTGGAAGGACATAATATATATACTGTAAATTGTATTTCATATAGGTGCGTCGATACATCCGATTCGACGATGAAAAAAAAAAATCATATACCGGGGAGAGGAGACCTGATGATTTATTAAAATCTAAAACTGAAATTCTAAGCAAATGTAGACATAGAAAACGATGGTTGTTAGACTAGGTCTCCTCTCCCCGGTATATATATATATATATATATATATATATATATTCTCGATTGAATAAATGGTTATTACCCCCTATTGTCCGTGTTTCTCTCTAACCCCCCACATCCTCCCGCTTTCGTCATTTTTTCGAATAAATGATTTTCCCCAACCCTCCCCATTGTTTGTTTATTTTTATTTGGTCACGTGGTTATGGTTTTTTTGTTTATTGACTATAAGTATTCTGTTCTTTTTTACCTTTTAGCCAGCCTTCCCTGACGATCCGCTAAGGTAAAACCTTGGTAGGTTTGTCTGGCTCTCTAGGTTTAACTAGGTCTGCTCTACTTATTGTATTGAGCACTTTATTTAGTTATTTTACGTACTTGCATCGGGTTTTTTTTCTTTGGGCTTGCAGGCTAGACGATTATTTTCGGCTGACGTACATTTTCTTGGTTCTTTCTTTTTTTATATACCTTTTTTTCCCTTTGGTATTGGTTTGATTATTTGCAAATCGAGACACCGAAGGTTTTCCGAGCGAGTATAGTTTCTTATACTTATAAGATTACTACTAATAATAATAATAATAATAATAATAATAATGATAATAATAATATATATGTATAAGACATGTATAAGACATTTTTATGCTTATACATTCTTTTTATAGATACAAATATTTAAGTAAATGCTCTGTTTTATAATAAACAGTATTAATAGCATTTATCGGCCTGAACGTCCGAGAAATTTTCATAGAAAATATTCGTTCTCCGACAGGAATCAAACCTGTATCCTATACGGAACCGTCATTTAGCCTGACGGGCCTTAACCGGTTCCGTATAGGATACTGGTTCGATCCGATTTTAATGTTTTTTATTCAACTATTAAGAATTTTAAACATTTTATAATTGCCAATGAATGTATTGATTACATTTTTATAGCATCATAAACAGAAGGAACAAATAACATCATTTTCACATGTAGATTTTTTTTTTAAATTTATGCTTTATTTTCCATAATTTTTCATAATTTTACTACCCGCGTTTCTGGTCTCGCGACCGTCATCAGGTAAAGGGTGGAGATTTGCACATATTAAAAATAATTAATTTTTCTCCTCTATGCTTTTCGATGTTAAATATTCTCGATATTAGACATTCTCTTTTTATATACTTAGTAATCTGAATTTCTTTCTTGAACTGGCAGTGAAGAGTTCTGCGCGAAGCGTCATAAAACAATTAAGATTGGTCCGAGAGAAATGATGAATTAGTTATCGGTATCTTTTAATGTTTTAATGACCCCTGTGCTTTCTTAGATCTATTTCCATTTTCGTGTGTTTCTGTCAACATGCGTTTATATATGTATATATTCCCTCTCCATACATACACACTGTCTCACTACGAAGAATTAGTACACACATTTGTACACATACATACACACCGTCCTACTACAAGGAATCAGTACATACACACACATACATACACACATACGTACACACACATACTTCCCAAGTTACATAGAACCAGTATACACACACACACACATACCTACATACATATATACGTATATACGTATATACGTACATACATACACACGTACTTCCTAAGTTGTGTGGGGTTTGTGTGCATTCTCAAGATTAGTTTCTTGCTTCTGTGAACATGTGTATATATATATATTTATTTTTTTTTCGTGCTCCACAGATATCATATATATATATATATATATATATATATATATATATATATATATTATCATATATATATATATATATATATATATATATATACGTGTTAATACCCTTGAAAGGTATGAATCCTCTTCATCTCCTCCAGCTATGGGTAAAATAGCAGGACAGACTGGGTTCTATAGCCTTGGATGGCAACTGGTCTAGGAGAAGGACAACTCTGAATTCAAAACCTGCGGAGGGTCGTTTGGGAACCTTGTGGCATTCAGTGCACCAGGTTTCTGTATTCGTCCCTCCAAAAAGTGTGGCTGGTCCTGCACGAGGCCTTCACCACTATAATCAAATCTCATGTGCTGGTGTCGGGATGTCGGTTTCCTGGAGACTTATCGGCCTGACCCTCATACGTCGAACGCGACGGGAGAGTCGATTATATATGTATATATATATATATATATATATATATATAAGGAAATGAAAGGACTTGTTAAATAGGTTAAAATGTCTAGCACCTTACCCTACCACCCTTACCTTTACGTATCTTAATAAAGATAGTTTTAAACATTTCTCTTTTTCTACTACTAAAACTACCCCTCAAAAACTTGTATAAAAGTAATATATAAATTTTAAACCACTTTCTTTTATGCTTGAAAAATGATCTGAGGAATCAGGAAAAAATCATTACTGAAGAAATAAAATATAATCTATGGACCCTTAAGGTTGACTGCTTTTTAATTTAACTACACACATACACACACACACACACACACACACACACACACACACACATATATATATATATATATATATATATATATATATATATATACTAAAAACAAACTATTGGTAAAGCTTACAAAAACAACATTACCAATACTCAGCCTAGAGACACTGAAGCGTCTAACGATCGCTTAGCGTTAAGCTCAAACTAACAATTGTGATTTGATTGTATATATATATATATATATATATATATATATATATATATATATATATATATATATGTATGTATGTATGTATGGAGAGAGAGATAGGAAGAGAGAATGTACAAAATTCGCAAATCGATATTTTACTTATTTAACGTTGAATTCGAAATACATTGAAGTTTACTTGGATTGAAAGAATCCTTAAAAGGAGCGGAAAAATGTCGTCATAATCATAACAAGTATGACGTCCGACTATAAATAATGTAAATAACGATATTTTCTTCTCCAAGTATTCTGGTATTGCTTGTAAGTAGCTGTCCAGTATCACTATAATCCTCATCAATAAAAAGCATAAAGATCATAGTAACATTCAGTCTAGACAGCTACTCACAAACAATATCAAAATACTAGTAAAATCAAATAAAAAAAAAAACTCTTGATCTCTGAAGCAATAAGCCTACAACAAAAACAACCATCAATAAATAAAAGCAATTATAATTTAATTGTCTGCTTCCTCAAATGTATATAAAACACACACACGCGCGCACACATGCACACACGAACACACGCACAGAGAGAGAAAGAGAGAGAGAGAGACACACACACGTCACACCCTGCATATGTCGCAACACTCACTAGTTCTACGAAATTAACGATTTGTCACTACCTACGCTGATGACGACTTAAGAAAGTCAAAAGCTTGTCCCATATTTCTTCCGAAATGAAATTCGGACAATTTCTGACGGAAATACCTAATTGTCTGAGAAGTTTTATTCGTAATTTTGAAAAGTTGATTAGTCAAAGTTGACAAAAAATATCTGTCATATATATATATATATATATATATATATATATATATATATATATTATCCCCAACCGCTAGCACGACTCTGAATTGCAGGACACAATCTTCAGGTGCTGAGTATAAACTGGCCGTTACTCAGTTTGAATTATAATCTATCTAGTTATCCCAATATTAGAGTAGGTTGTATATAATGTTGGGATTACAGTTTCATAATTTTAAAAGTTAAATTTGATAATGTAACGACAAAATTGTCCAAATCGTGTAATACCATGAGATAATTGTCCATCCATACAAAATATGTAATATCTAAGAAATCACTAAACTAAATGAGTTTCTTTTTTCAGATGTTCAGATAAGACGTTTAGCCATCTTGACACGATTTGTCATAAGAATCACTGAAAAACCCTTTGAGTTATTAAGCTAGAAAGAGAACAGGTTAAAATCATTTTGTGTCAGCCCCACTATGTCTTCCCAATTAAGCAATGGTGAAACGAAAAAGATCCTTCAGGCCTTCAGTAATGGTACCAAGATTTACACTCTGGCTTCCATTTTCAAAGTCCATTCAAGAACCATCAAGAGAACGGTGAATAATTTTAAAAAATAGGGAACAGAAGCGTGGAAAACTGGATCAGGAGGTCACAACAACAATCATCATTTCAACTTAGAACTAAATACATTTTTATTGTTCAAAAGTAGATTCCAATAGCGTTATAAAAAACCTCGGAGAATTCCAGTAAGATATCTTTTATCATTTCTAAGATACAACGGTTCAAAGCTTACTCTAACAATTGGACAATTTTTCTGTTACACGATTTGGACAATTTTACTGTTACACCCGCTATGTATGTAAAAAATGGAAATTAAAAAATATATATTTTAGTGGTGAATATTGACACTTTAATTTTTTTTAAATTTTCAAGAACTATTTAATTAAAGAGAGAATACTAGTTATTATTTAAGCAAAAACAAAATTGTTTTCAAATAAATAAATATTACTTTGCATTAAAAAATAAACCGTAATTTACATTAAGAATTAAAAATTAAAAATTAATAATTAAAAACTAAAATATTAATCAGGATCAACGTATTTAAGCGGATATTTATTTTTAGTCCTACATGTAACCATCAATTCATTTCTCTTATTTAATAAGCTAGGGTTATTTAAGTGCTTTAAAAGTGTTTTACAACTAAACATAAATTGCATTTACTTCCTTTATATTTTCCCAGTTGATTGATGGTGTGATGCCCTCATTCTTTAATTGCCAGAAATATTTAGAGATAGCAGTGCTGTTTTTGTATTTTAAATTATTTAAGATCATTTGATGATGGTAAAGGTTTAAAATGTTGATTAAACCATAAAATGTTGCATTTATGATGTTTCTGCTTAATTCTACCGTTTTTGTTTATTTCTAAATATTCTAAATTTACTTTATGATGGCTTAGTACTACAGCCTATATATATTTGATTTTAGCTTTATCAAATATTTTCTTATTGCTGGAGTTGGTGTATAATCTAAACTGGACTGATTTATGTAAATTATCTAGAATTTTATGGTGGTGTATAGCTCCGTTATATGACATTGAGCACTTTTTTATTAACACCAACACTATATGTGCTATATATTATAACTAAATAGAAGTAAAAGGTTTATTTAGCTGATTGATGTTACCATCAACATGCCGACTCCAGAGTTTCGTAGACGACCCTCCGAGAATCACTCCATCCGCTCGTCAGGGGTATCAGCAATTGACTGGTTCTACTTCTCGATTTTTCTTTTTATATGCTCTTTTTATTGGTGCAACTTTTTATTCATAGTGTATGTGTGCGTACGTGTATGCGTTTTCGTGCGTGCGTAGGTGCGTGCGTGCGTGCGTGCGCCCGTCTGCACGTACGTGCAGAATGTCGTGGTTATTTGTCCATTTCGTTATTTTTTTCACTTTACACTTATTCCTTATTGTTTTATTACACTTTACATATATATATGTGTGTGTGTATGTGTGCCCGTGTGTGTATGCGTTTGTGTGTGCGTCAGTAACCCTATTTTATTGGAATATTAAAATTATTGAAGCCATCTACATCAGATGGAACACCAACATTAATAAACACATTAATAAAAATAATTACAGTCTGGAATCTGTGGACGAGATAATCTATTTCTCCTGATTATCTAACGAACCAATTCTGCGAAACTCAGATTTGGGAAGATAAGTGTGAACAATTTATCGTATTTGTTTATCATTCCTTAATATTGATCACCTTACTTACTAAGACTGCTTGCCTCAAAAAAGCCTAGAAATACACTGATATGAGTGTGGTGTGTTTGTTTGTGTGCCTGTGTTTGAAATATATATATATATATATATATATATATATATATATATATATATATATATATATATATATATATATATTAACATATTTTATATATTTTCTGTGTGTGAAAATATATGTTTATATATGCACATTATATATATATATATATATATATATATATGAAATATGTTTTGATATATATAGATTAACATATTTTATATATTTTCTTTGTGTGAAAATATGTTTATATATATATATATATAGAGAGAGAGAGAGAGAGAGAGAGAGGAAGAGAAGAGAGAGAGAAGAGAGAGAAGAGAGAGAGATGAGTATGTGTATATCTCTTCTTTGTCATCCTACTCATATATCTTACTCTATTCATATATGTTGCCCAAATTTGATTCATGTATCAATAGATCAATAGATATCGTTGCATCATCTTTCTCATTTCTTCACTTCCTTGCCCACGTAATCTAACTTTGCAAATATCTATGGATAAAATACAGCCAGTGCCTCATGTAAGGTGGGTGTGGTTAAGGAATAAGGATATTCGCAGAATCGTAGATTCTGACCAATCCCATGTAACACTCATCTCTCTTCGGAAATGGTTTAAAATGAAATCATTTCACAAAGGCCAGCAGCTCTGAGTTACTCGAACGATAACCATGAAATTATATTGCTTCTTACCTCATTGTGGTGCTCTTCGTTTTTATTAGAACCAACCAGCCATAAACCAGGCAATCGTACCTCTATCCGATTACAAGCCAAATCCTTTCATTCCTCAGAACGTGTCTGCTTCACCTTTTACTCATCTTTACTTACTATCTCTGGTCTATATTTATCACCCCACTCCTCAAGTTTTATTTCCCCCACCATTTTCGTCGGCCTTATATCCTTTTCCCTGATATTAACTTGGTGTAGCTCTCCACAAAATTATCATCTTAAGTCATATAACCTCTTCCTGATCTCCATAGCCTCTCTATACCATCGCTTTGACTTCGATATTACCAAGTGCTTCTTCCTTCTCTTATTTTTTGCATTCCGAAACCAAATTGACTATTAGAGATGCGTGTCGTAAAGTGATGCTTACAACTTATAGAGAATCCAAACCACTGACTTAGTAAGAATGTATTTATCTAGCTAAAAAAAGTAAACTATAACAAAAATTCTCTTACCTCGATAACATTTCTGTAGAAACAACATTTTCAGCTATTCATCTATTCTCGAAAGGTTTTTTTTCATCATGCTATGTCCACTTGAATTTCCCACTAGGAACATAGTTACATAGAGCTGATCATGAGAGAGATATTTGGTTAACTTTCTAATGTTTATATTAATAATAATAATAATAATAATAATAATAATAAGAAGAAGAAGAAGAAGAAGAAAATAATTCAACAAACATACTATTATTCAGTATCTGTCTATATTTCTGAGATGAGGTATTATGTACACTATTGACATTATTCGAACTATTGTCCTCATCTTTGTTGCCATATTTATCACAACGTTTCGGCCGTTGTACATTCTGGCCTTCTTCAGGTGGTTGGAAATGTCGAACTGAACCCTTCACTTGTTTAAATAATTCAGTACAGTTTTAAGGCTGTATAATTAAACAGAATATTCTGTCATTTAGATGATCCGTAAAATATATCTCTGCTCGGCTCGACTAATTTGCTGTCATTTCAAATGGCAGGTGACAGCAATGGTTATTACGAACGCCATAGGAAATAATATCTTAACTATCGTTGCCGTTGCTTATCTAATTCTATAAAATTTTAATATTTTTAAAAATTACTTATTTATGTTGGCTTCTTATTATCTTTAGATTATATTTAATTTGCATTTTCTGACTGATGATTTTAGTCTGCTAATTTACGATATAAATTATTTCTATACAAGCAGGATGAATTAAAACAAAATCTTTATCAACATTGATTATATATGACAATTTTAAAAATTTAAATCAAAAATAAGATATTTGACCATTTAATTAAAAATAAATAATACATAATTCTTATACAAATTAAATGTTACCGCTTATGTGGGTCAGTAACCCACACACACACAAACATATATATACGTTGCTAATAAATCTAAAACTAAATACACTGCAAAATATTACCATGAAAAATGCAAATATACGCACTATAGTGCAACATGCATAATACTTTAGACAAAGCCAATACTTTAAACTAAACAAATAATATAACCAATTCCGGGAAAAATATATGCAAAAAAATAAACAAATTGAAAAGTACAAATGCACACATAACACAAGTAAAGTTAAATCAACAACAAATAATTAAATAATCAATAATAAATAATGAGTAAAAATTAACAAACAACACTCTACAATATATATATATATATATATATATATATATATATAATAAATATGAATGTCAGTGTGTCACTGTGTCGTATTTTATCAACTTTACTTCTAGAGTCCGTAATCCAACATATAACATTCTGAAATCAGGCCGACGCCCTGAACAAATTAAAAACATTCTGGGTTGGATCCAGACCTACAATCCTGAAATTTTAGATTCCCAAATTTTCATTACCGCGATTTTTTCGGCGATTTTTTTTTTTTAAACGTGATTTTTTGTGACCAATTTATTTTGTAGGACTACTATTTTTATAAATTGTAAATAAATTTGGAAATAATCGAAATTAATCGCAATATCAAGTGGATATCGCCCATGAAATAAAAATAATTGTACTGAAAATAATGATCTACGTACATCAAATTGTCTTTAAATTAACTGGCAGCAGAAAAATTATAGTTGAACTTTTGAAAGGTGAGCTTAAATATGAATGTACTATACCTAAATGCAGCGATCAATTTTGCGTTCTTCTGTAGTTTATTGCTGCCTATCGCACCTACTCCTCTTTACCTATTGTGATGAAGGCCCAATCAAAAGCCCTCTGCAGGAGCTAGCTTAAATGGCGCCCGATAGAGCGGCTTTTAAGTATATATATATATATATATATATATATATATATATATATATATATATATATATATATATATATATATATAACGTCTGGCTAGAACATCCCTATTACAGACGCCAGCTCAATCCGATGTAGTTTGTACTGCAACTATACAGAGTAGACCTTAGTTGCAGTTTCTAGGAGAGCACGGATAATTTAGCGTTATCAGTTTTTTTTAACAAAAGCAGTACATTCAAACCTTCTGTCACGATGACTTGTGACTTTGTGCTAGCCCAATTATCGAAGGCTTCCGAACGGTTCCGTCAACCCAATTTTACCCATAAGGCTTGGGTTAACCCGTGGTATGGTTTTCGAACATTTTTCAAAGTTGCCGCATGCTGGTATCGCCTCCACAAGCCGAGATAATCAAGAAGTAACCTCCTTAACAAATCGACTATGGGGCCAAAGAATGAATGTTATAAGGCTGATAGCAAAAAAGAAAAAGGAAACATTATGTGAAAACTATGTGAGCTGTTGTGTTCTACTGATGTAAGATGGATACGCACAGACAATATTTAACACAAATTTAGAAACGATACTCTAGATTTGTAGAATTGTTGTCACTTGTACAAATCAATATGGCCGCGAGAATAATGCATGAATCATACTAAGACTAAGACAAGCAAACCACTGCAGAAGGGCAGATATCGACTGAGATTAAAGTGGTAATCATAAAATAACCAAACGTTGAAAACTATTAAATTAAATAAAAGTAGATATGATTGTCTTGGAACAGTAATCCAGAGGGAATTGTGCAGATGACTGGGATTCGTAATTGTACAAGCGCAAACTACATGCTTTCTTCTTTTTTCTTTATTCGTTGACTGAGTTAGAGGATTCTGAGGAATTTTATATAGGACATAAATGAATGGAATCGTCCGTTTATGTGAATAAGCATAGTTAAGCGAAGTTGAGGGGAGTCTGCGTTAGGTCAATTGCTAAGTGTGTACCTTCGTGTAGTAAACCTTCTATTTTCATTACTTACCTACGAGTTTGTCATTCTTATTATTTCTTATTTCTTTACAACCTAGAATTAGAAATCTTACCAGGATTCATTACTGGTGGCCACGATGCTAACAACATATGCAGATGACATAGTGTTGATAGCAGACATTGATAGGAAACTAAAGGAAGTTTCCTTTCTGTGTCTGTTATCACCACTTTGGCATCTGCATATTTTTTTTAATCATTTCACCCCAGGTAAGGCTACAGTGCCACTAGAACGCAGGCGGTTATAGGGTGTGAAAGTGAATGAAAATATTGAAAATGGCATGGATTGAGGAAAGGGCAAAAAAGGAACAGGCTTCAAGACGAAAGAAGATGGCGATTGACGTTGCATTTAAATTTTTTAAGATTGTAGTTACCAGGGAAGCAACAAATTAGAAGAAAGTTCCACAGGTGGGACGTGCGAGAAAAAAAAAAACTGTTACAGTAGAAATGACGGTTGCATCTAGCTAGTTCAACAGTAAAGTGGTGAGACCATGTTGCCAATCTAGTAGCACGCTTAAATTTATTTAGTTGTGGAACCAGGAAAAATAGCTCGTATAAGCAGTTACCATTAAAATATTTGTAGAACAGGTAGGCGGAAGCTACGTCACGTCAATCAGAAAGTGACTGGAGACGAGATGTCTGGTCAGGACCGATTATATTGCAGACCCTTCTCTGTATTTTCTCAAGAATCTCGAGATGTACAGTAGGAGCATCAGACCAGATATGGCAACAGTATTCAATACACAGACGAATGGTAGATTTATAAATGTCCAAAATGTATGTTGTTAAGATTGCGGCCGCCAACAACGATACGATTTCCAATTCTCTCTGGATTTTTCCCTGTAAAGGTTGAAAATAGGAAACAGAGAGGAGCCTAAGACAATGATGTGTGTTCACACCGGGCTTCTCACTATCTTTGTTTTACAACCCTTTCTGTTTGTTGTATTTACTGAATTCATTTTCTATTCCAATACAAGCGGTTTATTTCCAATTTAAGTTCTGTATTATTCTAATAATCTTCCCAAATAAATCCAACTTACCTAGCAATTTTGGCAGTTCTCTGTAGAAACATGAGGTTGTATCAGTAAAGTAAAATTCAAGAGGAAACATTTAGAAAGCAAAATATAAACTTGGAAGGAGAACGCAATGCATAGGGAATTTATAAGGAATATGGATAAAGTGCCTAATCGTGTTAACATTGATAATTTATAAATATGAGTTAAAAAAAAACCTTGAAAATCAATTACGTCAAGTATCAAAATTGTGGTTTCTGTGCTGTTCTGTTGTGTGGGAAAGTATAGCAGACTGTGAGTTATATGTAAGTAAATGTGGCAAGTAAGATCAACGAGACTACACATAGAAACACAACATTGTACTTTTTATCCCTTTTTTTAGATACAAACTGGAGAGAACAAAAAAGTGTTATGAGCATAAAACACTTACAGTAGTGGAAAATGCGAATGTAAAGTTGCCCTGGGATTTTACTGTGCTATCTGATAATATAACTGAAGCAAGATGACCAGGCCTCATGACTGTCCAGAAGGAAGACAAGCAGTGGTGGATCATTGATATAGAATAGTTAAGGATAGTTGGGGAAAAAAAAAACTGAAGGAAGTTAAAAGGCATCAAAATTTGAAAAATGAGAATGTACACTTGTGGCGGTGGGGATTATAAATGTAGAGGGTTTATTTTAATGGTGTGGGCGCCCTTGGAATAGCAACGGGCAAAATCACTTCGTAAAACTGAGATTGTGATTCAAATTCTGAGACAAGATTTGTTGATGTACAGAAGTGACGAAATAACAGACATCATAGTCATTTGTTTTAAATACGGCATCTCTTATGAGAAAAAAGGAAGATGAAAAATATATATTTATATTTATCGCCGATACTGATCTTTAAAATATCCAAAGGCCCCTTTTCTGTTTTTACATTCTTTCCTCAACATAATAATCGTAATGCGCAGAATACCATCTGCACCCTTGCGTCTTCAGATTATTTCCTGTTGCCCCTTACACCTTTCATTCTCAATAATCACCATCAAATCATTTCCAACTACTGTTTTCATCGTCTCAATTCACCAGTTCACCATGATGATTTCCCTCAGCATCACGCATCTCTAGTTGAAGTGAATGAAAGTCCCGACTATTATTCCCGTCTTGATCATCTGTCATCCCTCAGCCCGCATATTTTCACTTGATATCATCATCGTCATTATCATCATTGTGCCTGGCCCCTTTTTTTCTATATGCCCCCCTCCTTTATTCCATTTCATCTTCTCAACTCCAATCATCTCTTGAACTGCCTCACCTCTCCATTTATTTCCTGTTATAATCTCCTCCTTATCTTGAGCCTTCATCATCTACCAAATCATCTGCAGCGTTTTCTTTTTGACACTTCAACCAACAAACAAACATGGCATACATCTGCTTAGACTGCTGGGTGGCAAGGCCTTGTCCGGTTCTCCGGTTCGGTGATCATCCAGCCCGCCATCTTACGTGGTGTTATCGAATGTTATGGACACAATATGTGAGCAAGGATTAACTTTTAAGGAAAATTAAGAACTACAAGGTAATAGATACTTACATTCAGAAATATATGGGGCACATAATAAGAACAGAAAGCTTGGAGAATTTAATACTCACAAGATATAATGAAGGCAAAAGAAGCAAGGGAAACAGGGTAAACTATTTAATGAGTTTTGTACATGGATAGATGGATGGATGGTAGAACAAGGAGAAAAAGGAAGGTAAAAAGTCAAACGTTACTCAGAGCAACAAAAGATATGATGTTTTGGGGACCCATGATCGCTCACGTCCTGAAAGGATAAGACACATAAAAGAAGAATTTAACACAACTAACTGGACTGATAAGTAATAAATGAAGGCAAAAAAGGTGTTTTTAGATTATTAATGGAGAGCAGATTAGTTTTGAAGACGTTACAATTAAAGAGCCACTTCTTGTCCCCGTTAACAACAGATTGAAGGTCATATTCGAGATCAGCTGCCAAACTGATTTCATCGAAACTTACCATTAAGATATTTACCTCACCATTAAGACACGAGTAAATAGTTGTGCCATCAGTATAGATACAAACGAAAAGCCGTTGATAAAAATAAGGAAAATGTAAAACAAAGAATAGAGTCCTGGGGGACAGCTGCATTAATGTAAAATGATGCAGAGGAGTGGCCGTTCAAGACAACTTTCATTACGCGGTTTTATAAGAAAGAAACAAAAAGAAACGACCAGAAACACTAGAAACTTTCAACTTGTAAAGAAGACAATTATGTAAAACCCTATCAAACGCCTGCGAGATATCCAAAGCAACATCCTGAGTTTTACCATTCTTATCTAAAACCTGGTAGACTCTTTTAGTAAGAATCGTCAGCACATCGTCAGTTGACCTTCAGAAGCGACATTCTTAGAAGAGATTTGCAATGCGCATGTCACCATGGAACATCAGCAATCCGCGTTTGAAATCTTGGTTGATCTTTCACCTTTGGCGATTTTTTTAAAAATCAAGTTCATCCCAAGCAAGTCAGCAAAACCACTAAGACACAAGGAGCTACTGGGTGTGGAAGAATTAAAAACAGAAACATTACTAAGTACCGACGAAAAGAAATCAGGAGGAGAGTAGAGAGCGATTGATTTTGCATTTCCACGGAGGTGATATGATATCGGCATGCGGCACCTTTGACAATTAACTGAATAGCATACTAAGGGCAGACTCAAGCCTTTTGAATGAAATTGGGCAGACTAAACCGCTCGGAAACCGACGATGGTTGTGCTTGCACGTAGTCAAGAGCATAGTAGCCTTGTTCAAACGATTGATCACAACAGGTTAATGCGCTCTCTCCCAGTTTCAGTGGGTGTCGAACAAATGAGAAGACAAATGCACTCGGATACAAACGGCTAACCGGACCACACTGTGTGTCTATACATTTTTTTATCAAAGTAAAACTATAGGAAATGTCATGAAGCAACAGTCGTAATGTTTGGTCGCAAGTTACGAACAAAGCTGGAAATGTTATGGCCAAATATCAAGACTATGATGTCACTAGCAACGTGCGATCGTCAGCTCCCAACAAGGTCTAAGATCATATACAGTGATAATCAGTCCTAGCAACCAATGGAAATGGCATGCTAGTCAAGTGATACCAACCTTTCTGATTGATTGATATGTCTTTCATGGCTTATCAAAGGTCATTTAAAGCCGGAACATATTTTGGATTGTAGAATCTGGTTTAAAGCCCCCCATCTATTTACTGACCGAAGTTTTTATGATATGCAGAAAGATAACTAGATGCAAGAAATTTTCCCTGCAAACATGCAGAAGTAGCTGTTGGTGGATGAAAGAGTATTTAAGTAATTTCTGCTCGCTTAACTTTCGTCTTCCATTGCTACTTAAAACTGGTGGAATGCAGCTTGTTGATTGGTTGAATCTTTCATGACTCAGCACCAATGACTGAGCAGTTCCACAGCGATACACAAAACTCTTTATCTTTAAGAGATTTTCAAATGGGATCAACATGCCAAGTCCCGTCTTTTACATTCAGGGTGGGTAGTGACCATAGAAATTAATGATTCGCTTTCTTTTGTCTTTATTCTGTCTCCCAGCTGACATAGCTATATCTACACTCTGGCAGGTCTTCTTTTCTTAGTTTTCCATTATCAGATCCGATTTATTCGTTTGGGTGGTCGGTCTCATTTGATCTTTGGTGTGCATCATAAAAGCGGTTCAGGTAAGTCAACCAGAATACAACGAATGAAAAAGATAAAAGAAATTGATAAAGAAAATCGAATTCAACTGAAGATGATAAAAAAAAGAATAATGGAAAGAAAGAATGTTGAAGGAAGTGTAATGAAAGAACTAGAATGTATAAATTAAAAACGGAATAAAGACGGAAAGAGAGTTTTTTTCTATATTCTAATGTTCATCTAATACAAGGCCCAAGAGCCACAAAGATAGAGAATTACTTTGCGGTGTTGTATGAGCATAAGTGTTCCTGGGATAATGGTTAACCCTAGACGTGAAAAGGTCAAGATTGTAGTGATTGAGAAAACATCCTCCCGGGTGTGTGTTCCACAGTGCAGCAGGTCTTGGGATAAGGCTTCCCGAATGGAACTTCTTCTTATTAAAATACGAATGGAATGAGGTTGATTTACACTTGTGTACGTCGCATGGCAGGTCCCAGTTGCAAAAGCCAGGGGTGGTTGGACAAAGGAATATAGCCCGCCAGAATACGATATAGAAATAGTGATAGAACAGCAAGAGACTCACGATCTTTCGTCTGTGAGAAATGAGTTGTAGAATGGAAAAGAATTCATCAGCCACAAAGGAATTGTGAAAAAGAAAAATGTAAGAATAGTAGGTAAAGGCCACAAAAGAGAATGGGGGTGGGAAGAAAAAATACTAAAACGAAAAAAAATGAAAAAAATAAAAATAAAGTGAGAATGTAAAGTATAGAAGAAGAAGAAGAAGAAGAAGAAGAAGAAGAAGAAGAAGAAGAAGAAGAAGAGCAGGAAAGAAGAAGAAGAGCAGGGAGGAAGAAGAAGAAGAAGGAAGAAGAAGAAGGAAGAGAGGAGAAAGCAGGAGAAGAAGAAGAAGAAGAAGAGCAGGAAGAAGAAGAAGAAGGAAGAAGAAAAGAAGAAGAAGAAGAAGAAGAGCAGGAAGAAGAAGAAGAAGGAAGAAGAAGAGCAGAAAGAAGAAGAAGAAGAAGAGCAGGAAAAGAAGAAGAAGAAGAAGAGCAGGAAAGAAGAAGAAGAAGAAGAAGAGCAGGAAGAAGAAGAAGAAGAAGAAGAAGAGCAGGAGGAAGAAGAAGAAGAAGAACAGGAAGAAGAAGAAGAAGAAGAGCAGGAAGAAGAAGAAGAGCAGGAAGAAGAAGAAGAAGACCAGGAAGAAGAAGAAGAGCAGGAAGAAGAAGAAGAAGAAGAAGAAGAAGAAGAAGAAGAAGAAGAAGAAGAAGAAGAAGAAGAAGAAGAAGAGCAGGAGGAAGAAGAAGAAGAAGAAGAAGAAGGAAGAAGAAGAAGAACAAGAAGAAGAAGAAGAAGAGCAGGAAGAAGAAGAAGAAGAAAGTAAGAAGAAGAAGAAGAAGACAGGAGGAAGAAGAAGAAGAAGAGCAGAAGAGGAGAAGAAGAAGAAGAAAGAAAGAAGAAGAAGAAGAAGAGCAGGAGGAAGAAGAAGAAGAAGAAGAGCAGGAAGAAGAAGAAGAAGAGCAGGAAGAAGAAGAAGAAGAGAAGGAAGAAGAAGAAGAAGAAGAAGAAGAAGAAGAAGAAGAAGAAGAAGAAGAAGAAGAAGAAGAAGAAGAGGAAGAAGAAGAAGAAGAAGAAGAAGAAGAAGAAGAAGAAGAAGAAGAAGAAGAAGAAGAAGAGGAGGAAGAAGAAGAAGAGCAGGAGGAAAGGAAGAAGAAGAAAAGAAGAGCAGGAAGAAGAAGAAGAAGAAGAGCAGGAAGAAGAAGAAGAGCAGGAAGAAGAAGAGAAGGAAGAAGAAGAAGAAGAGCAGGAAGAAGAAGAAGAAGAAGAAGAAGAAGAAGAAGAAGAAGAGCAGGAAGAAGAAGAAGAGCAGGAAGAAGAAGAAGAGCAGGAAGAAGAAGAAGAGCAGGAAGAAGAAGAAGAAGAAGAAGAGCAGGAGGAAGAAGAAGAAGAAGAAGAGCAGGAAGAAGAAGAAGAAGAGCAGGAGGAAAAGAGAAGAAGAAGAAGAAGAGCAGGAAGAAGAAGAAGAAGAAGCAGGAAGAAGAAGAAGCAGGAAGAAGAAGAAGAAGAAGAAGGAAGAAGAAGAGCAGGAAGAAGAAGAAGAAGAACAGGGAAGAAGAAGAGCAGGAAGAAGAAGAAGAAGAAGAAGAAGAGCAGGAAGAAGAAGAAGAAGAAGAAGAAGAGCAGGAGGAAAGAAGAAGAAGAAGAAGAGCAGGAAGAAGAAGAAGAAGAAGAGCAGGAAGAAGAAGAAGAGCAGGAAGAAGAAGAAGAAGAAGAGCAGGAAGAAGAAGAAGAGCAAAGAAGAAGAGCAGAAGAAGAAGAAGAAGAAGAAGAGCAGGAAGAAGAAGAAGAGCAGGAAGAAGAAGAAGAAGAAGAAGAAGAAGAAGAAGAAGAAGAAGAAGAAGAAGACAGGAGGAAGAAGAAGAAGAAGAAGAAGAGCAGGAGAGAAGAGAAGAAGAAGAAGAAGAAGAAGAAGAAGAAGAAGAAGAAGAAGAAGAAGAAGGAAGAAGAAGAGCAGGAAGAAGAAGAAGAAGAAGAAGAAGAAGAAGAGCAGGAAGAAGAAGAAGAAGAAGAAGAGCAGGAAGAAGAAGAAGAGCAGGAAGAAGAAGAAGAAGAAGAGGAAGAAGAAGAAGAAGAAGAAGAAGAAGAGCAGGGGAAGAAGAAGAAGAAGAAGAAGAGCAGGAGGAAAGAGAAGAAGAAGAAGAAGAGCAGGAAGAAGAAGAAGAAGAAGAGCAGGAAGAAGAAGAAGAGCAGGAAGAAGAAGAGCAGGAAGAAGAAGAAGAAGAAGAGCAGGAAGAAGAAGAGCAGGAAGAAGAAGAAGAAGAAGAAGAGCAGGAAGAAGAAGAAGAGCAGGAAGAAGAAGAAGAAGAAGAAGAAGAAGAAGAAGAAGAAGAAGAAGAAGAGCAGGAGGAAGAAGAAGAAGAAGAGCAGGAGGAAAGAGAAGAAGAAGAAGAAGAAGAGCAGGAAGAAGAAGAAGAAGAAGAAGAGCAGGAAGAAGAAGAAGAGGAAGAAGAAGAAGCAGGAAGAAGAAGAAGAAGAAGAAGAAGAAGAAGAAGAAGAGAGGAAGAAGAAGAAGAAGAAGAAGAAGAGCAGGAAGAAGAAGAAGAAGGAAGAAGAAGAAGAAGAAGAAGAAGAGAGGAAGAAGAAGAAGAAGAAGAAGAAGAGCAGGAAAAGAAAGAAGAAGAAGAAGAAGAAGAAGAAGAAGAAGAAAGAAGAAGAAAAGGAAGAAGAAGAAGAAGAAGAAGAAGAAGAAGAGCAGGAAGAAGAAGAGCAAAGAAGAAGAAGAAGAGCAGGAAGAAGAAGAAGAGCAGGAAGAAGAAGAAGAAGAAGAAGAAGAAGAAGAAGAAGAAGAGCAGGAGGAAGAAGAAGAAGAAGAAGAAGAAGAAGAGCAGGAGGAAAAGAAGAAGAAGAAGAAAAAGAAGAAGAAGAAGAAGAGCAGGAAGAAGAAGAAGAAGAAGAAGAAGAGCAGGAAGAAGAAGAAGAAGAAGAAGAAGAAGAGCAGGAAGAAGAAGAGAAAGAAGAAGAAGAAGAAAAGAAGAAGAAGAAGAAGAAGAGCAGGAAGAAGAAGAAGAAAAGAAGAAGAAGAATGGAAAATAAGAAAAAAAGAGCAGGAGGAAGAAGAAGAAGAAGAAGAAGAAGAAGAAGAAGAAGAAGAAGAAGAAGAAAGAAGAAGAAGAAAAAGAGCAGGAGGAAGAAGAAGAAGGAAGAAGAAGAAAAGGAAGAAGAAAAGAAAGAAGAAAAAGCAAGAAGAAAAGAAAACAGAACGAAGAAAATGTAAGAAGAAAAGAAGAAGAAGAAGAAGAAGAAAATTATAGTAGAAGGTAAAGGCGAAAAATGAGAAAAAAAGGAAAAGAACGAAGCCAGAAAAAACAGAAGCGAAGGAGAAAAGTTAGTTAAGGAAAAAAAGGAATGTAAAATAGAAAACAAAGAGAAAGAACAAGAAGAAATGAGAAAGAATAAAAAGAAAAGGAGGAAATAGGAAACAGAATGAAGAAAATGTAAGTAGAAAGTAAAGTAAAATGGAGGAAAATGAAGAAGCATCTTTAACATTTGTCAGTTCAGAAGGAAGAGTTCTTATCATTGACTGGTAGGGCACTTTATCAGGCACTTTGGAAACAGCCGATCTTGCCTGTCCTCGCAACCGTGACTGGCAGGTGATTAGATTTTCGCTAATTGCTGGCCGAATTACTCTCAGTCGTATTTACTGCCAGTCTATTGACCAATTGAGACAGCGTATTGAATGGGCAACTAATTAAATTACACAAGTTTCATCTTGGCGGCTAGTCATGCCTTCTCGAATGGGCCACTAGACGAAAACGAGTGGTCGCCCCTTCTTTTCCGCACGCTTGCTCACCAGACAGACACACTTATGCGCAATATGATCAACAGTATTCAGCATTGGTCACTCTTTTTCTCTCCCTTTTTCTCTCTCTCCCCCCCCTCTCTCTCTCTCTCTCTCTCTATATATATATATATATATATATATATATATATATATATATATATATATATTTTCCTAAACTTTTGGTTTCCTTTTCTCTGTTTCTTTTTATTTTCCCGCAATTTTGCTTTCAGTTCTTCTTTTCCTTCATATTTCTCTCTTTCGATTTTTTTCATTCTGATTCTTTTCCACTGGACATTTTTTCTTCTTTGTTGCACAAATCAGAGCTAGTGACGCTGGGGAGAGACGTAATCTTCATCTTGGAGAGAAACTGACGACAAATGAATGGAGAACATGAAATAAAGAATAAAATTTTGGTTAAATTTATTAAATATTATTATTCTCTTGTTTACGTTTCTTGTTTTATATTATTTTTTAATTCTCTCACTTTCCTCACAATGTCCACATATAACACTGATTCGCTCCATAAAAACGATATTATTCTGAAGAAGTTCTTTCTTGGAACGAAACGCTTCATATAGTTTTCTATAGTATTTTTCTTTTTTTCATTTAGTGAGCCGCTATTTATCTGACACGTATACACACATACACGCACAGACATACATAAATACATACATACACACACGCACATACATATATATATATATATATATATATATATATATATATATATATATAAAATATATATATGTAGGATTTATAGTTTTAGGGTATTCTATAGGCTAAAGTGCTCAATATCAGGGCATAGGGGAAAACACAACTCATTTGGCTTGAAGATTGCGTTTAGCATGAAAAAGACTGCTGCCTTTGGGCGTTGACTTCAATGTCCACCATATATATAGATAGATAGATAGATAGATAGATAGATAGATAGATAGATAGATAGATAGATAGATAGATAGATAGATAATATTAGTGGCTAATATACACATACATATACAATCATATATCTAAAATATATGAATATATATACATACATACATACACATACATATATATATGTATAAAAAATAATTCCAAGAAGATAGAATCCAAGTAGAACTCATATATATATATATATATATATATATATATATATATATATATATTATATTTAGGATATTACATTAAAAAATGTAAAAACGCTACACAAATGCAATTATGCTTCGATTTGTATTAAGACATCTCATCAGGTGTTAGTAAATATTTATTAATACACATCGAAACATGATTGCATTTGTGTAGCGTTTTTGCATATTTTCTCTCTATATCTCTTAAAATAAAATATACAATATTCAAAGACTTTATAAGTTCCTATAAAAAATTCTCTTGTTGAAAGTTTCTAAGTCCTTTAGCATATATTAGAGATAGGAAGAGAGTCACTCTAAAATGTATATGTATGTATGTAAGTATTTCTTAGTGGTAGTAATGGCGGCGCGTTGGAGTAATGGATAGCAGCTCGGATTTAGGAAACGGAAAGCCCAGTTCGAATTCCCTCGGGAGAAGTAAGAATCCTCTTCTCTATCCCCCCCACGAGCTATGGGTAAATAGCAGGTCAGACCGGGTTCTATAGCCCTGGATGGCCACTGGTGTACTGCAGAAAGAAATGGCAACCTACTGCAGAAAAAAAAAATCTGCCTCGTCAATGATGTATCGAAAAGATACAGGATCACCTAAGCGTCTATCACGCATGGCACATAACTGACTTAGTAATTCTTCCGATTCTGGGTTTTTTTAGTTGTCCGAAGTTTTACGGAATGGGTCAACGGATGGTCTTTTTGCTTACTCGTCACTATCTGTTTACATTTTTCTTTAGACAAAGAAATTCCTTCTCGTATTGGTTCTCGATTCTGATTGGTTCAGAGAAATGACTCATTTGAAATCCGTTTTACTTCACCTCCATTTAGGATTCATAACCTTTTGACCTCTTTTATTTATTTCATTATTTTTTTCCTTATCTTTTTGTTTTTATTTCTATTTTTTAATTTTTTTGAAATATTGAAATTTTTATTTTTCTATTGCTACAAAATATCAATATAAGAATAAAAAAAAGAGAAAAAAAGAAAAGGATGAAGAGAAAAACTGGAAGGTAAAACGAACTGAATAAAGGCCAAAAAAGGAAAAATAATGGAAGACCTATAGCAGAAAAATAGAATGAATAGAACGGGAAAAAATTTTAAAATAGAAGAACAGAATGAAAAGAGAATATGGAAGGAATAAAGGAAGAAATGGGGAGAAATAAAATGTGATAAAGAAAAGAAAGCAGAAAAGAAAGTACGGAACAAAGCGAAAAATAAAGGGTAAAATGAACGTGAGAAATTAACTGTACAACAGAAGAAAAAAAAGAAGGAAAAATGGTGAAAAAAGAGGAAGAAAAAAAGCGGGGATAAAAGCAAAGAGAAAAACGGAATTATGGTACGTGCTGCGTTGCCAATGTTGACAAGAGGTAATCATATACGGTATATACCGAGGAAAAAAAAAGAAACATTTAAAAAAAATGGAGTCAATTTTTTTTTTGTTTTGTTTTCTTTCTTATGCTTTCAAAAGTAAATAAATCACTGACAAGCAATGAAACCGAATCAATAAAAATGTGTTAGTGTTCGCAAATTTGTTCGGCTGGTCAGTACGTGCTCGGGCGAAAATGACGGAAGCGCAAACTAAAGCAGACGTTCACGCCACTGAAAGATGAACCCCAATGTTCATTTTGTCTAGAGCAACGACCTTTCTCCCATAAACTGTAACCAATACGGCTATGGCTTTAATACGCATTTTACGTAATCAGTTAAAAGGTAGACTGGTGGTTTGCATTCCTGTGTGTCTATTGTTAATTGTGGCAGTAAAGATTGACTGAAAATTCATATAGTCTAGGTTTTCGTTTTTCCATTTAGAAAAGTTTTCGGTCGATAAGTGCGCGTGTAGAGACATTTGAACCGAAACGTATACAGGAGCACGTACCAAACTTTATTAAGATGGGCGTATGTGCATACAAACGAACAAGTCGGTAAACTTTGATGTCTTTCTCATTTAAACGTTAGCGTTGTTCTCTAAAATGTCATCGTCCTGGGTATGACGATAAACTACATCCGGCAGCAAGATTGAGTTTTTTTTGGGGGGGGGCCTAAAACAACCTCACAATTGCTGTTATTCACAGGTCTACCCTGACCAAAAGTAATACTACCTGTTAGGGCCCTAGCCATGGGAAAATAGTTACCCCCCCAAAAAAAAAAACTGGGGTCAAAACACCATGAAAATATCAAAATACATTTCTATAGTAAAAATGTCAGCAAAACATTTTTGAAAAAAAATATTACCAGGAATATATTATTAAAAAAAAATATTACCAGCAATACATTGTTGAAAAAAAATATTACCAGCAATACATTTGACTCTTGACAAAAATCCTCTTTACAAAAATAGGTCAATGGAAGTTCTTACAAAGAATTCATGTTCTATTCGCACAAACCTATCCTAAAAATCTTGTCGGCATTAAATAACCCACTGAAGTGTTGATATGCCGTAAAACAAAATAAAATAAATACATAAAATGTCACATTTTCTTTGAATAATGATGTTTTAAGAAACAGAAAAATTGTGTTAGAAACAAAGAAAAGAATACTGAACTGTTATGTAATATCAGTCTTCCTATATGGCAATATCCTTATTCCCACAATATAGCTATTTGTACTATGTTATAACGCTTATTACCTACACAATAATAATACTGAATAATTTTTTTAAAATATTAAAGTATATTTAATCACATCTCCCTAATAGCTGTCGCGATCTGTAAATAACCTATAGAGGTAGATATGCCGCTAAACAAAATCAACCAACCAAAATGAACCCTCTACATTGAGTGGCATTTTGGCCCTGAACATTTGCAAAAATTAAGAATAAGTCTATAAAAAGCTAAAATACAATTATAATAACGCTGGCCAGAGAATGAAGCATAATTCAATGTGCACAGCGGAAAGAAATTCAGTTAAAAGAATTGTAATAAAGAATAAATATTTACTATCTATAAAATAAGGACATCGTCAAACAAAAAATGGTGGATTCAAATTTATTCTGTTTCGTGTATGGAAAAAAAGGAAAAATCTATCGAAATTATTTAGTTTTGGGAGTTATGTTTTACTAAATTCAGTATTGTTATCGGCAGCGATATTATCTGCTTGGCTTGGGTACAACTCGTCAACAGTGCAACCTGCTGATTTTTGCCTGATTCAAAAGTATAGAGGTCATTCAGACGACAGCTTTACTGAAATGTTTCAATACTAGGGTGAATACTCTCCAGTGAGTATCCAACATTAATGACGATGATTATCATGATGATAAAAGAGGATAGATAGACTTAAGACATTTTGAATGATGACAGGTAGATAAAATCAATGAAGAAAAAGTAATATAGGAAAAAGAAAAGGAAACTTGAAAAAGAAAGAATAACAAAAGAATGATGGAATATAGTGACAAAAAAGGGGATATAAATGGGAAAGAATGAAAGAAGAAAAAGAAGAAAAAGTGATATAAAGCGAAAAATATAGAATAAAATGGAAAACCTTTGAAGTTTCCATATATTTGTCTTATTAAGCCTACGTTCTTCGATATTTTCTTATATAAACAGTTAGAGAGGCAAAAGTCAGACAATTTATCTTTTATTATATAAATGTACTTATTCCTGTTCAAGGCAATTTTAATCAATGCATCAATCAGTATCAGCTTAACTTGAGGTGATTACTTTTATCTTAGCAAAAAAAAAAAAAAAAAATGAAGTCCAGATAATTGACAGGAGGCTCCGCGGGGGTGTGGGTAAGTTAGAAGTAGTTGATAGCCACATGTCAGAACTGTATAAATTTTAGTAGCCCCTCTCACTTTCTTTCTTTCTTTCTTTCTTTCTTTCTCTCGCTCTCTCTCTCTCTCTCTCTTAATGTGGCGGAACTTCCCCCGATATACATTGAAATCTCCTGGCGACATGAATGACGATATGGTTCAATTTGTTTCTTAAGCGTTATTGCAATGAACTGGTAGGGGTTGGTGTGTAATGTTATCGCCTATAGGTACCTCCACTTGCTCACTGAAAAACAGCATAGTATGATGAAAAAAGGACACAAACTTAATAAAAACAAAGTTTTATCGTCAAAATGTTTTCTTTATTATTAAGTGAAAAAACCGAAGTATTTTTTTAATTATTTTTACTAATTTTTAAGCCTTTCTAACATATTCGAAATTTTGGTTAAAAATCTTTTTTTTTTTTTTACGTCAACGCGAGACGTCAATACAGAGCGTGTTTATTGCACTTTTTCTGGTGAAAAATACATTAATTTTGAAATTCATGCAAAAATCAAATAATTGTCGGATTTTAATTAAGCCATCAGGACTTATTCACAAATTAATTAAATTATTTTTGAAATACTTTGTTTTATAAAATCTTTATAATTTTTTTTTTACATATGTTACCCTCCTCCACTTACTTAATTTCATGAAATTTCGCAAAATTAAATTTTCTGCCCAGATTTTTTTTCATTAGTTAAAAGTAAGACTCCTTGGAGAATGTAAATCATCTAAATTTCTTTTTCAAACTTTTACTATTTGCACTGAAAATCTGCTCCGAATGGCAAACTAAAAATGTAATCCAACTATGACATTATTTAATTAGAAAAGCTTTTAATTGATTTTTTAAATAAGTTATATTAAGGACACTATTGCCTTAAGAAAGAAATTTTTTTTGATGAATAATGAATTTTTACATGACTTTTTCTTCATTTTTTTAAATTTTAATTATGATAATTTAAAAATCGTTTAAAATTCTGGCCACGTCTTTAGACATATATATATATATATATATATATATATATCCCTTGAAAATGTTTCAAGAAGTGGCCGAAAGCACTTGGGACAATAAAAATTATGAAAAGTTTCTGTACTCCCTTACTCCTACAAAACAGAAAAACGTAAGGATACTGGACAAGCTAAATAAAAAATTAATTAAATCTTCCTTGTATGGCATATTTAATGAAATATGTTTAAAAAGAAAGGTTGCTCTCCAAATATACATTCATACACACACACACACACACACACATATATATATATATAGATAGATAGATAGATAGATAGATAGATAGATAGATAGATATAGATATATATTTTATAAATTCAGCATATATATATATATATATATATATATATATATATATATATATATATATATATATATATATGAATTTCTTATAGGTAACATTTGTTCACCTTCAGACAGTAAAGAAGCCCGAACAGGAATTCTTCGTGAACGACTCATTCCCGTTCCCTCTCGACTGTGTATTTATATACCTGCCTTTTCTCGTGCATGCATATTATATATATATATATATATATATATATATATATATATATATATATATATATATATATATATATATATATGGAGAGAGAGAGGGGAGAGGGCGAGGGGGAAACAGATAGATAGATAGTAAGTTGTTTCTCTCTCAGTAATACAGTTTTCATTTTTACATACTCTCATAGAGTCAGTAACCCCTTGCGTTTTAGTGGCTTCAATGCCTTAATTGAGTTGAAATGTTTAAATAAAAGTATAAAAATAAATTAACACCAAGAACAGAAATCGTCAAAAGAAAATTCCTAAAATTTGGCGTTCTCTGTAATATTTCTGTTTCGAAAGAATTTAGTAAGATGTTCTTTCTAATCGAATGAAGGCAAAGCAAAAAACGAATTAAACATAATATATGGCTGCCTCTTTATCATTAATCTGAAATGTGTCAATTTCTTTCGTGGTAGATAATCTAAAGCTGTCTATCCACATGTAATTTTCTGGAAACTTTCTTCATAACACTTTTAACCTCAATTCGAACATCTAATTAAAGAAGCAAGTAACTAGTGTCGCAGTTGAGTAAAAATTAAGAAGAGAGAATGTTTCGAATCAAGAAAAAAGACACGAAGAATAAGCGGTAGAACCAAATAATCTTTTGTATGGCGACATGTGTGAATATTCTGATCACGTAGTTCCACTGTCAGTGTGTTACATTTGATCCTCTCTTTATTTGTGAGAGAGTAACGATTTGTTAAAAACAAAAGTACGTGTGCATGATTTTTTTTCCTGAGAGAAAAGCAAAAAGCAAAAATTCTTGTAAAATAACGATGGACGAAACGCGTCACAAGAATACATTTTTTACACTTTGTCATGTATTTTTCCCAGATATCTATATACACTAATGTTACCTATAATATATATATATATATATATATGAAGAAATTTTGAAAAACAAACAAAAATCCTTAAATCATTAAATGAAAGAAATGTCGACGTCTGGTTTCGGTTTAAAACCTTTCAGCCAATATTCATCTACAATAAGACTTGTACATGAAAATTTTATTTGATGAATATTGTCCTCCGTCTAATATGAATACTTGTTCTATATACATTTTTTGTTTTTTTCATATATATATCCATTTATATATATATATATATATATATATATATATATATATATATATATATATATATATATGCCGGTGGGTATTAAAATTAATAAACTGATCACAGCCAACAACGCAGAACAACTTAAAACTCCCCAAAATAATCAGAGACTACTTGACTAAACTTGAAAACATGTATAGAAACTAGAAAAATACAGAAGCCTAACTTCCCTCCTCCCCCGTCCCATCATATCCCAAATCTCCATTCCGGTTTATTAATTAACCAAAATCATTAATCAACTCATTACATCATACATACCTAATAAATACAGTATTAAATCAACTCATGAATTAATCCAAATGTTAAAAACACAAAAGCCTAAAAATGAAACCATAGCTTCACTTGATGTTGAAAGTTTATTTACCAATGTCCCAATTAATGAAACGATTCATATAATTATAAAGAATATTTACAATAATTCATCTCTCCTTCCACTAAAAGTCAAACGAAAACTACTTCTATAACCACCAAAATATCATTTACGTACGACGTGATGGCATTTCTATGGGTTCAGTTCTTGGTCCAAAATTTAGTAACTTTTTACATGGCTAACCTTGAAAATAAGATATTTAACACCACTAAAAAAACCTTCCATCTACCTAAGATATGTAAATGATAGTCTCATCTTAGTTAAAAACATGGAGGAAATACACGAACTACAAGAAAATTTTCCGTTCTTAACTTCACATATGAACTTAACAATAACAATAAAATTTCTTATCTAGATGTATTGATTGACACTAAATAATAATATATTTACTACCTCCCTATATAAAAAAACAACAGGCATAAACATATGCACGCTAAACTATAAATGCGAATATATATATATATATATATATATATATATATATATATATATATATATATATATATATGCTGAGTTCGAATTCAAGTCAAATCCATTATATTCACTTACGTGCTAATACCCTTGGGAAAGGTATTAATACTTTTCTTCTCCCTACAGCTCTGGGTAAATAGCATCGGACGTGGGTTCATCATCTTGGGCTAGAAGAAGGACAACTCTATATTCAAAACCTGCGGAGGGTTGATTGGGAACCTTGTGGCAAGTAGCGCACCGGGTCTCTGTATTTGCCACTTTAAAGTCTGGTTGATTCTGCACAAAGCTTTCACCACTATAATCAAATCAAATGTGCTGGTGTCTGGGCTGTCGCTTGACCCTCATACGTCGAATACATAATATAATAATATATATATAATACAGGGTTACACAAAAAAAGGGAACTTTTTAACAATCCAATAAAACCAAGAGTGATGGAAGAAAATTATTTTATTCATAGTAATTGAAACCTTAAAACATGCCATTTAAGAAACAATGATGTAATTTTCATTTTTTTAAATTACGTCTTGTAGATGGCGTCCTCCTGTACGAATGCATTCTTGAAATCTGCTGTTGAGATTCCTCATTGACTGCTGCAACATCTCAGCTGGGATACTGTGAATTTTATCTTGAATTCTAAATGGTGAAATGTTTACTTGCTCAAGGTTACTGTCTCGCAGTGTTGCCACTTGCTCATGTCTGGCAATACGCACTTCAAAAATTCCCATTTTGGGGGGTCAACCTGTATATATATATATATATATATATATATATATATATATATATATATATATATATATATATATATTTTTGAAGCAACCTTTCTTTTGGATATGACAGACAAGGAAAATTTAATTAATTTTCTCTTCAGTTTTCCAGCATTCTTACATTTTTTTTTTTTGGTGGCAGTAAGGGAGCAAGTAAATTGTCCGTATTGTCCATTGTCGCAAAGATTTCAGACATTTCTTTAGCAATATATATATATATATATATATATATATATATATATATATATATATATATATATATATATATTCTGAATTCCTTATAAGTTTAACTTCTGACTAAGTAACTATCGGACGTGGGTTCATCATCTCACTCGGACTCTTCTTATCGATAAAACCAATTAAGTTCATATATATATATATATATATATATATATATATATATATATATATATATGTCGTTATTTAAATAAAAAAGAAAACCGCGTCAATTTTGATGTGGTCTCCTCTTTTACACATGGTGTCACACAAGACTCTTTGAAACTTTCAGCTTTCTAAAGAATACCTGGATCTAGAGAAAGGGATACTGCTTATCACACAGGCATTGGCCCTTGAAAATGACTAAAATGCAAAAAAAAAAACAATACCTGAACTTAGGACAAGTTCGCACACCATAATCAACGCTTATTCGAAAATTGGAAAATTACAATAAAAATTATACCAACAGACCTTGTCCGTTATTTTTAATCAAACTTGTTTGGGCCTGCCTATATATATATATATATATATATATATATATATATATATATATATATATACCCAAGTATAGGATTGGTGTATACGGAATAAATTTCAATAACCAACAAATACTATTCTTAAAAGAGTGCTCAATACAGAGTAGAACAAATATAATTATTTATTCGAAAATAATAACATAAATATATTATAAAATCACTACAAAAATAGCCTTTTCATTTCAACACTTCTAGTATATATATATATATAGTATATATACTTCTAGTATATATATATATATATATATAGCTCTTTGATATGTCTGTTGACATAAAAATCTATTACACCCTAAAACATAAAATCTCACTGCCTCAGAAAAACAGAATGATCCACGTTTTTAGTAATGAGAAACAATGCCAAATTTAAAAAATTAAGTTAGCAGATTTGGACTTCGCTAGGTCCAAACAAAAGATGTGCATTTATTTTAATAGGTTAATTGACCATTACGTTGCAGCGATGGTTAGCCATCGCTTGGCTTAGTTTCCCAGATTGGAAGGGAAGACATGTTCAATTCATATCAGATGTTACATTTTCTTTTGTAAGATTTTTGTTCTCTAGGCCGATAGACATTAGTTTCATTGTTTAGAGATAAGGATGTCTACTCAAAAAACGAGTACTTACTAAATATAGCGTTTATTGTTATAAGAAAAATATATATATATATATATATATATATATATATATATATATATATAATAAGAACGCATTTGCTTAAGTGATGCTCGTATATGTGTACACTTAAGATGTACTTTATTTGTGACAATAATGTTACCGTCCTGAAACAATGCATAACTACGACGCCATCACGTGGTGAAGACTTTGCTGAAAAACACAGCAACCGATGCATTTCATCAATATGCCTTAACGCACAAAGCGACACACATACAAATACACACAACTATATAAAGGGTGTTTCATTAAGACGGATCAAAGTCAGCAGTAAATAAATAATTGCTATTGGTGAAAATTTCTTTATTTCTTTATCTGATCATGTTATTTAAGTCATGGCAATTATGTATGAAAAATAATATCACCCAAATGTCCGCCAAATCTGAAAGAAAAAGAAAAAATCATTAAACGCTTAAACTTAATTCAAATGAAATTCGGTCCAAGTTATTGGAACACTTTTTATATAAACGTAATGTAGTTTTCCTCTGACTATTCTAAAAAATATTTTCATGATAATTATTCTGATGAATTTTCCTCTATGTTACCGAAACTTTATGAATTTAAGCACAGTACTCTGCGGCAAGGTTTCATCATTTTACAGTTGAAAAGATGCAACCGTAAGTTTTATGCTAATAGTTTCTTCTATCACACTTCTTGCTTGTGGAACTCAATTTCGTCTTCTTGCTTTCCAAATTTGATCTTCAAAAATTTAAATGCCATCTCATTCTCTTCTGTCTTTTTTTTATTTTCTGTTCTTTTATTGTTCTCTCTCCTTCATAATGAGTTTTAGTTTTTGTTTCTCATATTCTCTCACATTCACTAACCCTCTGCGTCTTAGTGGCTTTATTGCTTTGTGTCGGATGAAATGATTAGTAAATATACATCACTGCATTTTAAAGTTTTATTTAATTGAAATTACGTAAGATAATTACTTTCAAAACTTGAGTTTATCCAATGACAACATCAGTATTAAGTATGACTGTAATAGAATGAACAAAAATATTTTTCTTCCTTTTTATAATGTTATGAACAACAACAACAATAATAATATTAATAATGTACTTAGATCTTTTTTCTAAAATTGGCATGATGTGTCGAAAATAAATATTTCATTAACTAATGATCTACTTTTATGAGATTTCACTTCAACACTAATTTTGAAACTTTATTAGAAACGGAAAAATTCTTTTTCCTTTTGTATATATTCTTGTTTCATAAAATTAAAAATATGAATTTAATATCATTTTGTTCCGCGGATTTTTACAAACAGTTCACGGTTAATTATTGAACCTTTTGACTTTAGTATTAAATACGATGCAATAACCACAAAGCTATTTTCATCAATTCTTATTTATGATTTCACCGAGGTTTTCGTCTCTGCACTTATTCTGCCGGTTTGCGTGTGTGTCTGTGTGTCTGGTCTCACTGCTACATTGTTTCCTTTAGAGATCTATAATGGCGAACATATTGACTGATAATTACAAAGTAAATAGATTAAACACCAACTCGGTTGATCTATTCATCTAGTGGCGGGGATGGGGATCTGATGGCGTAACAGAACGGATCAGTCGACAGACAACATGCGGGCAAGTCGGCGCAGAAGAGGAGGAATCTAGGGCAGCCATTGTAAAACATGCTGCGACGCATGCGCACATACAAATGAAAGATCTGTGGACCCAAACGAATGTACATATATGTATTTTTTAAAGCAGTGCAAAACATACCGGTCAAAATGGATTAACACTTCCACACCTCTCTGCAAAATAAATAAATAATAAAAAAACATACTAATTATGGCGTACAATTTACAAAATAAAATCACAGCGTACACGTTATAAAATATTAGGACACATGAACAGATTGCAAGTTTTATAAAATTAACATATTTTCTAACATATTCATTTCACCCCAAGCAAGGCAATAAACCCAGATTTTAATACGGAAAAATTAGTTAAGGAATTAGAAAATAGGAAAATAATAAAGAAGTCTCCTGAAATAAGCATTTATTTTTAAGACATGACCTTGTATATTTAAGTATGCTTGTGTAAACCTTGTGAATGGTGTGATTTGGTAATTTTTTGAATGTTACCTCTTACAGGCTATGCCTTGAGGAAGGAAAAAGGGAAAGGATTATCAACTTCTTCTTAAAGATTAAGGGATTTAACATTCAATTTAAAATGTCAAAAGACAAATACTTGACTTAGACATGGAAAGCCATGTGCTTGGTGTTACTAGCTTTTTAAAAATAAAGAGATTTAAATAATTCATATATCACTCTTCTGTTAACTTGTGGCGCACCTAGCTCACTTTGAGGGTGTTTTAGTGCGTCTAGGAACAACAGTTGAGAAAATTTAATCAAATAAAAAAAAAAGAAATAAAAAATTCAGGAACAAATTTACTTCGACTGTCTGTGGTCTGTGTTCAAATACAGGTAATAGATATTGACTTTTATGTCAGATACGTCTTTTCAGAATAAAGACGTTTAGAGCAATAACATGTTTTGGAAACTAAAGGGAAAATAGGAAAAGAATTCATAATTATTTCTGACGTTAAAACAATTTTAAATATGAGTATCTTCTGCTCAAGTACGTGAATAAATAAATTAATATTTTATTGAAAAATAAAGGTAATTGCAACCGGGGAAATTGTTCACTCAGACTAATACAATTTTGTTAATAATATTGGTTTAAAAAAAAAAGTGGAAATAAGACTAATAGATGGGAAAATATTGATAAGAATAGACAGAACAAACTTGATCTAAAGAAAACTTTGAAGTAATATGATGATTATTACATAATGTTCCTTTCGATATTTCATTGAATAACTTAGACAAGTTTTGTCTACTTATTTTCAGTTGGATCCTTTCATATTAACAGACAAGATTTTTGGTGTCATTATTAAAGGAAGAGAGAAAATTACCGCGTTGATACATATTGTTTTATTCCGAGTACTTTCTACATAGCAAAATGTCATCATCGGGGTGTTGCTTATGTCCAGAGAAATTTTGTAGTGTTCATCATTTTCAAAGACAAATTTGCTGTGTTCATCTGAGAGTTAAAATGACTTACTTGTGAAGTGAAGAATGCTTAGTGAGTACTGTGATTGGCTTGACTAACATTTCAGGGGAATTAACTAAGTATGGTGTTGTAAAGAGTTTTTAAGTATTAAAAATATTAGTAAAAACCTCGATATTTCAGACTATCTATTGTAAACATTTTAAAACATTTGTGCAGTATTCAGAATTAATTTTATTAAGGTTTGATTTCAATTTTTTTAATATAGATAACTTCGAGAATTTTTAGTTTATGATTATTATTATCATGAAAACGTATAGATTTATTTTCATCAATAATTTTTCTGAATTGCGAATGTGGACAGGTATGTTGTAAATGTTTAGAAATTTTGGACGCATCATTCAAATGAAAACTCAGCCGACGTGACAGCGTGGTCGTAGTGTGACAAACATAAATATTATTTTTCCGTTCGAGATACATTTTCCAAGTGTACATTAAATTTATAAATAATGTTGGTTTTCTGCAAGATTTTTTGCATTAATTTTTGCATGGTTTATTAAGTTTTTTATAATTGCTATTTTATAGTAATTTGGATATTCAATCTTATAGTTAAGAATGCACGAATTTATGCTGGTAGTTTTTTTATATGGGGAAAAACCTAATAAACTGCGCAAAAATTAATTCATCTGCAAAACAGATTTTCTAAGTTTAAGTTAGTGAATTCTGCAACAATCCTTGCCTTCAGTCTATCTTTGGAGTTACAAAGAATTTTCTTGATCTCTCACTCAACTGTGCCCAACACATAATAATCAAGTGGGTCGCAGTCTGGGGAGTTAGATGGCTACATGGAAGGGGTGATGTGGTGGCAGAAAGTGTCTGACAGCTATGACTAGGTTTTCCTGCTTGTGTGGCATGGTGGAGAGTCCTGAGCCACCCAGGGAAGTACTACCTCCTCAAGAATGTAGACTTCTGCGTTGACTTTGAGGGCATCGCCAACAAATTAGGAAGTTCTTTTCTTATCAGAATGATCAGAGTGAGTTTTCCGATCTTCCGTAACTTTCTAATCACCATTAGAATAATCTAATTCTTCCCGAATCCTCTGCAATCTGAAATGTCCATATTGGAGCTTCTGGTGCGAATGTCAAGCAGTACAGGATGCTGTTTCCAAATCAAAGCGGAGTCATTTGCGTCATGATGCTCATTTTCTCACAGACGGTGTTCAACGGACCCTACCATACTGTAGGGTTAACAAAATCAAAAACAAAAAACGCCCATGCGCCAAATAAAAAATATAAAACAGTAACAATTTACCCATTATATCCTCTCTTTCTCTCTCTCCACACACACACACACACATATATATATATATATATATATATATATATATATATATATATATGCATGTATATGGCCTTATTATCGCGTTCAACACTCATGAACTCATTTTCATATATATTAATCCTTCCACTTCAAGTACATGTTTGCTGGTGAACCGGAAGTTATATGTGATTGGACTATAAATTGACAAGAGGAGTCACAGTTTATGACTAAAAATGGAGAAAATTCTAACTAACGGATGACACACAAGTCGATACCCGATATGTATCGACTAGGTCATCGGGGAGAGGGATTATGATGTTGAAATACCCAAAACCCCTAATGAACCTCGGCTAGAAACATCACAGTTGATCTGTGCCAAAACACCCAATAGATGTATTTTACGATATATATATATATATATATATATATATATATATATATATATATATATATATATATCATTCTACGCAAAGCATACATACATTTTCAGATTATACCAATTTCTGAAGGATTAATGGATTACTATTTTTAATCATACATAAAAATATTGTCAGATTAAAAATGAAAATCCATTAATTCTTTTAGAAATTGATTTATTATTATATATATATATATATATATATATATATATATATATATATATATATATATATATTTGTGTGTTTGTGTATGTGTGTGTATATATATATATATATATATATATATATATAGAGAGAGAGAGAGAGAGAGATGTAGAAGGGAAAAGTAAAGCCATGTAACTGCAGGGATAAAAAATATTTGCCCATTACCCGGTGATGGTCTTATGGAGGGAATTACAGTGACAGTAACAGTTTCAAGAATATACATTGGTTGTACCGAAGGTCCTTTAAAAAAAGTTTCATACCCATCCATGCTACTTCCTTTAGGCTGGAAAGCTACAGAAGTGGCACCAAACTTGCGGATTGTATTTGGGAATTCAGTGAAATGTATGGCATAAATCCATGTGTAAAGTAGAGTATAATAAGAAAGGTAAAGCCAGGCAGTGTCTGTGGCAACTGCTGCCGACTGTGTCAAGAGGAGAATTTACCTATCGCTATATATCCTAATAGAGATGTGCTACTGAATGAGAGTACTGAGATTTTGTCAAAGTGCAGACATTTAAGTAAATATCTTTTGGGTATGTATGAACCCGGATGAGTGTAATGAATATTTTTTTTAATTTTTTTCTCTTTTTTTGTCCCCCACCCCTCCAGCTTTTCCTCCCCTTTTTTTCTTTCCTCTTCCCCTTACACCTTTCATTCTCTTTTCCCGTGGTCATATAAGATGGTGGAATATACAAGAGTGTTCATCCTTCTACTAGCCTGAGGAGACATTGCGGTCGAAACCCGGGTGGGTAAAGTAGACTGCTTTTTAGTGTTTTCGTAAATACTTTGTTCTACAATTTCTATTTTGGATTTTTGTATTGAGCACTTTTTAGAGTTTATACCTTTTAGGCGCAGCTATATTCAGCCTCCTATTATAGTATATTTATATTATATACTATATCTTATATATATATATATATATATATATATATGTGTGTGTGTGTGTGTGTGTGTGTGTGTGTGTGTGTGTGTGTGTGTGTGTTTCATGTTCGTTCTTTCTTTTTATATGTTAATCCAGCCTTGATTCCATTTTCTTTCGTCTCGAATTCAATAACAAGTTTCTTAATTTTATCAAGTACATCTGGAATGAGAAACGCAAAAGTAGACACCAAGAACGTCACACATACAGAGGTATCTCAATCGGATCTACTATGGTGAAATTATTATTAAATATTATATTAATTTGGCCCTCAACGCCATAAAAATACAGAATGTAGAATTAATAAATACTAAACACTTCAAATAACTTGGTGTTATAACAATTTTAGGATAGGAAATACGGAAATATTACATAGAATAGGCTGTACTAGATGTAGTTTTGCCCATCACAAATTGCTATAAAACCAAAACATTAACTTGGTAACTCAAGTCATTTTTTAAATAACCTCATCAAAGCGAGGCTTTCATGTTGATGTCATGCATAGCACCAAACCCACTCTGAAATATATAAATTGTCAGCTGCATACCACCACTTTCTCCGATCAATGGTAAAAAAAGGTCTCTAAACAGAAAGGAAAATAACTTCAAAATCCCGGCACCCTGAGTGTCCTACTTGCGGATAAATCCTTAGTTCTTGGAATTCTTTTATTTGGAAAGGAGAAAACAAAGCAACAATAGAAGAAAAAAGGTGATAAATGGTTTCGCTTAAGTCTAACAAAAGTACAAAACAAAATTAGGGCCCAAGTCCGAAAGAATCTTAATTTAATTATAGCAATATATTGTCTGAATATTTTCTGTTACAGGATTCACCTAAATCAACACTTTACCACTCGCTGCTTTTGTTGATGATTAGATAAAATAGTAATTTTATCTAATCATCAACACAAATCACGTATATTTCCTCCTTTTTATCTTCTTGACTATTTAGTTTCCCTGTTGTCTACGAAGGTATCGCAAGTATGAAGAACAGTGATTATAAGTAGCAGGAACTAAATCAGTAAATTATTCTAATCATATCGGCTCCCTGTAACAGCTCCTGTAAGTACCTGACTCCTCTAAGAGCTAGATCAGGCCGATATGGAATACTGTTGCCATATTTGAGCAGAAGCTACCCACTTTCCAGTCTGTTCAAAAGCGCCCCCGTGTCCTTGTTGGAGAATAATTATTTTCCACATTTCAACCTCTTTCTCACAGACGGGACGTGGTGAACCTCTCACTGCTCTGTCGCTACTAACATGAGAAGTACTTGGACGAACTACAATCCTTCGTACGCCAGCTCTAGACTTCACAGCTAGGATTCGCCATGTCACTTACATTGTGGCAAACCAACAACATTCCCTTCATATTCCATAGGTGAGAAGTAAGTTCCCCCTCGAACAGCTTCTTTCCACAAACCACTACTCTGTGGAACAAACTCCTAAAAAGATGTTTCTCGTTACAATTTTAACCTGATCAAGTCAAGAGTTAACAGTTATCTTTCTCTCCTACCCATAAAAACTACTTCTAAATCAAACCTCTACCTCGAGTGGCCCTCATGGCTTGTAGAGAGTGAATTTTACACTAAAAAAAAGAAAGAAAGAAATTACTCGGAATGTCCTTACTTTAAAACATAACTTTGTTTCTTCGCTTTCCAAGCATTTTAATTTTGTTTTCATTTACATTCTTTCATGTAATTATCATTTTATTGTTTCCTTACCTGTCTGTACATTTATTGCTTTTCTACTTTCATTACACTAGTCTTCTACTATTTGCCGAATGGTAAGTACCACGACACAAGATAAAAAGGAGGCCGACGAGGAGAAATGTCAAAATGACGGAAATATCAGATATTAAATTTTAATGAATCTTACGTCTAAATATATTTTTTATCTGATCTCTCATAAAATGAATATTTTTAGGTCTACTATATTCTTCAATATCTGTCTATACCTCTGAGATGAGATATTGTAATTATTTACAATAAATTACAATGTAAATTAAACATTTTTGCATCAAGCATAGAAATGAATACAATACGGGAACCAGTAACAATTTTTCTATTGTTCAATTTTGGTGATTCTTAGCGAACTATAATCTTAGTTTCTTGTTTTATCTAACAGGCGTGATACCTGATGTTATCATCTGCTGCCGTAGCCCATCTGCTTCAAGGTCCATCATGTGTTTAGAGATGCTCTTCTTTATATGTCCGTTGTAAAGAGTGGCTATTTGAGTTATTGTTGCTTTTCAAACCAGTCTAGCCATTCTCGTATTATCTCTCTCATCAACAAAGGATTTCCGCCCATAGAATTAGCGCTCACTGGATTTTTTTATGACCTAGAGATGGTTGTGTATGAAAATTCTAGTAGATCAGCAGTTTTCGAAATACTCACACCACCCGTTCAAAGTTACTTAAAATACTTATATATCTCATACTAATGCGTGAAATCAAATTCAGCAGGCCTGCTGAACATAGAATAGGATGATTAAGTTGAAATGCTTACATCCATTAAATTGCTACCATATCATTTGCTGATGAGAAATTTGCATAAAAGAATTTTTTTCAGGTGTACTTAATTAAATGTTTAGTGAATGCATGTATGTATATATGTACGTATGTATGTATGTTTGTTTGCTTTTTTGTTTAGCGGCATATAAACACTTTTATGGGTAACTTAATGCCGCAATTTAATTTTCTTGAGAGCATTAGTAATTTCTTTTACAAAAATGAGTTGCTGACAATATTTTTTTTTTTTTTTTTACAAAAACGTACTGCTGGTTTGTTTTTTATTTTGTTTTTTGTTTTTTACAAAAATATAGAGCTAATAATATTTTTTTCCAAAACTGTATTGATGATAATATTTTTTTATAAAAATGTATTGCTAGTAACTTTTTACTATGAAAACGTATTGCTGGTATCATTACTATAGTAATGATACTAGCAATACGTTTTCATTTATAAAATACGTTTTCATTAAGTATAAAAAATGTATTTTTATACTTTCATATTGTTTTGACCCCTGTTTGGGGGTTAACTATTTGCCCATAGTTCAAATTCTAACAGGTGCTACCGCCCCTTGTCAGGGTGGACCTGAACAACAACAATTAAGAAGTGGTTCTGCTCTCTGCAAAACTTCCGGATCAGAGGCCTTGCTGCTGGATATAGTCTATCGTCATACACAGGACAAAGTGCATTTATATAAATTTGTACGTATTAGGGATGTCTGAAAAATAAGGTAGAAGCATTTACTAATCCAACATGTTTATTAGTATACAATTAAAATATAGTGCATATGCTGCTAACATTACGATCCAACTTGTGCACTGTGTCAGTATTTTATTTGCTCTCTCTCTCTCTCTCTCTCTCTCTCTCTCTCTCTCTCTCTCTCTCTCTCTCTGAGTGTGTGTGTGTGGGTGTGGGTGTGTGCGTGTGCGCACGCGTGATTACCGTGGCCGTAACCACATCAAATTTGATAATATTTTGTTAGAATTTGGATTGTGTCCTCAACCTCCCAAACTGTATATGTCTCTTGCTTCTCTCTTGAGGACGTAGACCACATAACTGGCGGTAACAGTCTTCCTTTTGGCGTTCTCTCTGTAGCTGACAGCATACGGATAACATTCCCGAGAAAAACCTTTCAGGGCACCACATAGGTGTAGCTAGAGATTTGTTTGGCACGACTGCTACAGGCGGAGCGACGAATAGTTGACGTGTTGACACCGTGGACAATATCATCGTACACCTTACGATGATGCTTAGAGCCACCCATTACCAATACTTTGCCACTTTTGCCACACACATGTTGATCAACTCAAAAACCCGACGAAGGTTCCACTTACTTTAATACACATTCTACGTACCTCGAGCCAGTGGTTGGTGAGGGAATTAATTCGGGGTGAAGTGTTCACTGCTCAAAAACCATACTGTACAAAATTTATTTTCCACAATTTTCCTGTCTTCCGATTGGTACATCAGTATGCATAACAATGCTTAACCTTTCAACTCTGACATTTCTATTATGTTTTGTTAACCGCCTATGAGTGACAAAATAGACATAACATTTCTTGAGTTTTCAAAACCTTGTTGTACCAACAATACCTGTGAAATATAGCTTACTTTATTCAGAGCATCTATCCACCAATGTACTAGCCTTGTACTTATAAAATCCTGATTACTCATATGAACTGTTTCACGACTATAATTTAAAGTCAAATAAACGTAAATTAAACTCATTAGAAGCAGGACCACTTTTAACATACAAACAAAAGAAGACATTCGCATACCAGTGACTTCACCACACCATGAAGTCGCCATCGAGATTGATTCACTTGGCCACGAGCTGAGGGGATACTCTCATCGGGAATTATGGTGTCAAGCGACAGGACTACACTTGCACTTCTACAACAACAGCGTCATTTGTGTGGATCAATATCGCGAAACCATGTACTAAACAAGAAAGTCGACTGGGAATTTTATTGCGTGACACCATTCTTTCTCGTGTTGCACACGTGCCTCAGTGAAAGTTAACGTAACAGGAATATGGGCTTCTGTCAACTTTCGATTAACATTTGTTGCATTCCATGAATAATGGAACCAATCTAGTGGTTCTAGCCATCATTAGACTTTGAAACATTGCCGAAAGTGTTCAGTGAATCAAAATTAGAATCAATATTTTTTTTTTACAATGTAATATACAACTGATATGAAAGTTGGCGCCAGATCATGAAAATCAAGGAAAATCTGTTGATGATGGAAAAAGGATTTATACGAATAAATTATTTTGTCAAAACCTTACGTAAGAAAATTTAATTTAGTTCGGTGCGACAAACACTATATATATATATATATATATATATATATATATATATATATATATAATTATTTATTTAAAAAGATGATTCCATCGCTACATAAAAGTTCTCATGTTTCAAAACAAGAGCCGAAAACTTCAATGTAATTATTTGAATTAAATTGAATTAAACAAGAAAGTCGACTGGGAATTTTATGAATTCGTCCAAAAAAAAAAAAAAAAAAAAACAAATGTTAGCTAATTATGACAGTTTTATAAACCCAAAACCATTTCAGGAAAGAAAATAAAATAAAAAAAATAAATAAATCTCCATAGACACTTAACCAGACTAGATGATGTCATCTTCCGCTTTAAATTTAGACAACCCAACCTTACCCTGACTTGACCTCTTTGAATGTAACTGAGATATTGATACAAATTATTAACCCTTACGACACTTTTTTTTAATAATTGCTCTAGCCGTTACCATAGTAATTTTAATTTTAATAATGAATATGCTTATAAAAACGCGTAAATTTCAAGAATCAGTTATTCCAAAAATTTCGTTTGAAGATGAAACAGAGCTTGGTACTTTAATTCAATTTAATTCAAATAATTATATTGAAGTTTTCGGCTCTTTTTTTGAAACATGAGAACTCTTATGTAGCGATGGAATCATATTTTTAAATAAATAATTATATTTAGGCTCTATTTTTGTGTCGAGCGCTGTTTTTTTTTAAAATAATAACAAAAATACTAAAGAACTTTGGATTATTTACCTAACGAGTTCTTTCCTATTTTCTATATATTTTCATATATATATATATATATATATATATATATATAATTCTGTATTTGGGCAGAAATCCCTCTTTTGTACAAGTTTCATTAAAAATATATATTGTTTAAAATTTTCCGTGTTTTTTATGAGTGATTAATGTCAGAGTTCAAATATTTGGAGATATAAGCGGAAATTTATGATATGAAACTGATAGTCTACATATAATGTTGATCTCTATATTCACTCAGAAATTTGTCATGCAATTAATTATTTTTATTAATATCTCTTATTACTACAAATGCGTCTTAGTGGCATTGTTGTCTTGTTTGAGGGCGAACTGATTTAAAAAATCGCCATCAGTAATCAGTTTATTTTCATTGCAACTATTCTTAAAGTCTGCCTTACGTAGACGGGTATTCAGCTATAATATATATGTGTAAGTGTGTGTGTGTGTGTGTGTGTGTGTGTGTGTGTGTGTGTGTGTGTGTGTGTGCATTTTAAACCTTCGACCATTACTTATCAGCAATCTGTCATTATGAAAAACTAAGGAAATAGATATTTCATCTATTACATTGCAGGTATAATGACTTATAATAATGTATATTTAACTAACGTATCTTTTCCGGCGAATTTTACACGGCTATTCGTAAATTATATAGCGTGCCTGTATTTATCTCAATGAAGCCCTGGAATTCAATCCGGGCAGTGACGAAAGAAGAAAACAACAACGAAGAAGAAGAAAAAAAGCAAAATCTATGCAGATATAACACACACACACACACACACACACACACACATAAAAAATGTTGAAACTAAAAAGGAAAATTAAACGCTTCACATATAATTAGTGTTTATTAATTAAAATGGTAATGAACTAAAATATGACTTTAAAAGAAGAAAAGAAAAAAGAAGAAAAAAGATTAGATAAAAATTAAATCAAATGATGTTAAGATGCACTTTGGTGTAGCAAGAAAAAGCACAAATCGAAATAAAATAAGAAATGAGCACACACACACACAAGCATACACACACACGCGCGTGCGCGCACTTTTACACGAAAGCGGTACTTATAGATGCATTACAAACAGACACGCGAGTGAACTTTTAGATATTCATGATTTGTCCGTGCGTTGAATACTGCTACCATATCTGGTGTGGCACTCCTATTAGTGCCACATATCTAGAGGTTCTTGACAAAATCCAAAGAAGGATCCTGACCTGGAATCTCGACTTCAGTACTTTCCCTCTATCTTTTCTACAAATATTTTCATGGTAATTGTTCTGTTTGGCTTTCCTCCTTGATGACTTCATGAATTTAAGCGTTCTACTAGATTGGCAATTAGGTCTCATTATTTTACTGCTGAACTAGCCAGATGCAACTACACCTTCTATTCTAATTGTTTCTTTTCTCACACTTCAGACCTGTGGAATTCCCTTCCGCCTTCTTGCTTCCTTGCCAGTCACAATCTTCAAAATTTAAATTTTCTCTCTCATTGCCAGTATCCCTTTGACCCCTAGTGGCATTATCGCCTTTCGAGTGAAATGAATAAAAAATATTGATACTTTCACAAGTACACGAACAGGAAGATTGTACAGCATGTCCACCTTGGAAATCAGGTTTTGATATATGTGTTTTTACTCCGATCTCTTGCGTTAGACACAAAGAAGCCAATTTTTAACCACTATTCTCGAGTTTGCAATAGTCCGACACCCACTTATTAATATTTGGAAAAAAAATTTCAACGCCCAACGCTCGTATTCCGAATCCATCTTATTTATATTCGTGGAAGGTAACTAGGAAAATATTTCCAAGGAATTCTAAAAAAAAAAATGATCATTTTGAATTGTAAAAGCGAATTGATACTGATTCTAAAAATTCATTCAAATTATATTTCATTCAATTCTAAAAATTAATTTGAATCATAATTTGCTTGTTAAAAATGCGACACTGAAATCCGAAAGGCGCATAGGGATAGCGAAAGATGCTTTGCAAAAGCTAAGCAAAGTATCACGATGTTGATAAATATTTGATAGAAACAAAGGAAAGAGTACTGAACTGTTACGTAATATCAGACCTTCTATACGGCAGTGAATGCTGCGCAGTCTCCTCACGGATGAAGAAGAGACTTGAACCAATAGAAATCTGGATCTACAGAAGGATGCTGAACAAGTGAACAACGACGAAGTTTAACAGAAAATGCAAAAAAACATCAAGAAGAGACAGTTGAAATTTCTAGGTAACATAATGAGAAAAGAAAGCTTGGAAAATGTAATACTCACCGGACAGATTGAAGGCACGAGGGACAGAGGCAAACAACGCATATTCTAGGTATCTAGCGAGAGATGGATGGAGAGACAAGGTTTAGGAGAGATAAGAAAAATACAACATTTATTAAGAGCTACAAAAGACAGGAAATTGTAGAGAGCCATGATCTTCAACGTCCTGAAGGGACACGGAATGTAGAAGAAGAATCATAAAAAATCAAATTCATATTTTAGTCGTGTAACGTGTCGACTTTTCTCGTTATTTTAAACTAGTTTAACGTTTTAAAATATAAAGTTGAAAAAGAGAACATTTTGAGCGTTTGATATCTTTTGCAATCAATTCATGAGGATCCGTGAATAAAGGATAAACAAATGAAAGACATTAGAAACATTCTTTGTAAGAGTTATATTTTTTTTTGGCAGCCAAAATTTTGATACAGAAGAAAATTCTTTTAACGGAGCTCAACTCTTTTCAATTAAGCTCCATTTTTTTTACTTCCATCTGTTCAGACCTTTATAGCTCGGACATACCATGTCACTCTAGAGATGCAAATGGGGATTATCTCCCTTTGAGTAAGATGACAGCACAAGGGTCACGTGACAGCCGGTGAGTGATGTCAGTTCGTAGATTGACGAACCCTCGTTGCTGATGTAGTCTGCTAGGACGATAGACGTCATGACAAGCGCACAGCGGTAAGGCGAACAGAGAAACATAGAGGACATTATCGACCTGGTTTCCCTCCCCACTCCCCCGCCTTTCGGGAAATATTTACAAATTCTAGCTTAAAAAAAAATCACGTAAAAAATGGCCGAAAACAAACGAAGTAATGAAAACTTGGGGATCCAAAATTTCAGAATTGCGGGTTCGGATCCGACACGGAATGTATTTAATTTGCTCACGGAGTTGGCCTGATTCCAAAATGATATGATATGTTGGACTTCGGCCTCTTGGAGTAAAGTTGAAAACACGGACAATTTTGTTTTGAAATACAGTAATTTGAGAACAGTATTTTTTTCATTTGACCATGAGCTATTGAAAGTTAAAGATTTATGTCTTTTAATTATTTTTATCAGTAGAAGCCATTTTGGAGGAATATGAAAACAATTGGAGTAATGAAAATTTAGGAATCCAAAATGTTAGGATTTCGAGTCCGGATCTGGCGCTGAATGTTTTTTTTTTTAAATTTGCTCACGGAGTCGGCCTGATATCCAAAATGATATATCTTGGGCTACGGCCTCTAGGAGTAAAGTTGAAAAACCGTGACACAGTGACACACTGACATTCTCATTTATTATATAGAATACCCTTTAATTTTTCGCCCGTTTCACACTGATTACATTTTGTATGCATACATTATAATTTCTCTGTGTGGAAAAATAATGATACGCACACACACACACACACACACACATATATATATATATATATATATATATATATATATATATATATATCATGAATTATTCACACAAAAAACAAATGCAAAGGTTAATGATTTAATTGGCGAGAAATCCATCGTCGCAAACAATTCAAATAATATACAAAAACCTCCGAATCCGTTATGAATGAAATGATCCTTGTTTCTATAAATTTCTGCCGTATTAGTTCTTATTTTTACTACAAGCTTTCGTCTGTTCCTACAGACATCTTCAGGTATAGAATAGATGTTGTTCTTGTTTTTTCTCTTAGTAATAAGAGGACAACGAAAATATATGTATTGTTGTATCCGAAAATGCTATTGGAAATGAGTTATTGTTTTTGGAGCGCGCAGTAGCAACGCTGAGTTTGATTTTAAATTTTTAAAAGTTGTGCGTTCATATACAAATATGGTGATGAACGAATTTTTTACTGGTAAATTTTCTGTCAAAGTGGCATGAACTATATTGTTCAATAATTACAGTAATGTCGCACTTATTATCCAAAATTATATTATATATATCATTGAAAACAATGCATGTTTTTCATTTCATTTCCTTTCAGCTAATCTGGTTCATCCGTCAGTTGAGTTGATATATCACGGACCTGGTAATGCCTACAATGGGGCAACTGGAATTATTCCGTTTCTTAACGCCTCATAACTACGTTCAAAGAGTCAAATCCCCTCATTCCCTCCCTATTGCAACAAATGTAAAGATGACGTTCCACCCATTTTGTAAATCAGACTCTTTCATGAATGCTCCTCTCAACAATACAATCTTAACATCTTCAAATCAAGAGTGAGCGGTTTTCTGTTTTCCTTACCTTCATAATCTTCCTACCACCTCTTCTAACATTCATATTCCACACAACATATCAATAACTGTCTATCTTGAGTGACTCTTGAGCCTTTTATTTTAAAAGATATCTTTAAGTTACTGTCTGTTTGTATACCATTTGAACATTCAAATAAACTAAATATTGCAACCTTCTATCTAGCCTCGTACTGGATGAACATTACAATTTTAAAAAATCTCTCTTTACATTCAAATAAACTAAATTCTGTAACCGCTCTACCATGAGGACTCTCAAGCCTCTTATTGGGTGAACATTAGTATTTAAAAAAAACTTCAAATTACTATCTGTTTACATACCATTCCTACATTCAAATAAACTAACTCTTGTGACCCCTCTACCTTGAGTGTCTCTCAAGCTTCGTATTCGGTGAACATTACTATTTTTACGAAAATCTCTCATTATATTACTGCCTGATAACATACCATTTCTACATTCAAATAAACTAAAATCTCTAATCCCCTCTACTTTGAGAGGCTCTCAAGCCTCGTATTGGGTGGACATCACTATTTTTTAAAAAAAGCTCTTTTTATATTACTGTCTTTTTATATGCCATTCCTACATTCAAAAAAACTAAATTCTGTAACGCCTCTACCTTGTGTGGCTCTCAAGCCTCGTATTAGGTGACCATATCTATTTTCTAAAAACGAACTCTCTGTTTACATACCATTCCTACATTCAAATAAACTACATCTTGTAACGCCTCTACCTTGAGTAGTTCTCAAGCCTGGTATGGGTGAACATTACTATTTTTCTTTTTTTATTTCTAGACAAATCCTACACACTACACATATTTTTCTACCATTTCTGGTTATTCCCGCTGCCTGCTTATTAGATTTTCAAAAAGTTTGTTCGGACAGATTTTCATTGAACAGCAGAGATTATGCAAGCGATATGCTTGTATCGATATTAAGCATCTTTACATCATCCTTACTCCGCCGTATCTGACACAAGCCAGAGGAGGAAGAGATTACAGGAACAGGAAAATGTTGATACACTTGTCTTCCAAGTTGAAAATCAGCATTTAAAATGGCGGCTTCTTACCTAAACTCGAATGTCGGTTCCTAAACGACGGTAAGAAGCATGTAATTATCAAATCCATCAAGCAAACCGATATATTAATCTGAAAGAGTTGATGATCTGTCAAATTACCGAACGTTTCTCGTGTCTTTCTCGGCATTTCGCACACCTTTCGAAATCACTACACGAAGAAATAAAAGCCGTTTTTTTGTCATCAATTAAATTTTAACATCGCTACATACACGTTTAATAAGCTTTGAATGCTTTTAAAGAAGTCGTTCTATACTGCAGCTTTTGTTTTATTTCTTTTTATTTTGTTTCTTTTTTTCTAAATACTGCTCTTCTTTATTGTTGGTTTCTTGTTTCGGCATTTCAGCCGCTGTACTCTCTGGCCTTACTCAGATGTTTGTTTTCTCTATTTGTCTTATTAATTATTCTAAATTTCATTTAATGCCATTTATCTATTCGGCGTTCGTAAATCAGTTTAATACGTGAAGTGATAATAAAAAGAAAAATTATTTCTACAATTAGCAATAACAACTTCTACATAAATTATTCGACTTCTGGTCAGAAAATAAATTTGGTCGTAAATTAGGTCATAACAACAGCTAAAATTAAGCAATACTCATCCGCCCACATATTAACATCACTTTAGAAAGCCTATATAAACTTATTTTACAAATTAAACATTCATTTTAAATCCTTAGGAACACCAAAAACAGTCTGAAGATCTGCAAAAGAAAATGATTGAGGTTTATCCATCCAGTTAATGTTATTACAAATCTTCAAGCCATTTGTACATTAACCCTACCATTGTCTTAATTAATCGTTTATAAATGGAAAGAAATTGGCACGGTATTACCGCTTGCAAGATCAAGTCGCCCAAGAAACAATTCAAAGAAGGTATGACTAAAATCCAAAAGGAACTCGAAATATCCAGGTAGATCTGAAGAATGCTTTAACAGATGTACGTATTTGGTTCTAGAATATTAAACCTGAGTCTTCATTCCCCACCTCCTGTTAATCTCGATCCTCAGGTCCTTGTATTTATTATTATTATTATTATTATTATTATTATTATTATTATTTTATAAGAATTTTGGTTATTTTATTTTAATTATATTTTATAACATCCGCATTTGGTATTTTGTTATTCGCATACCAGAAAAAACTAATCAATAAATTTAATATGCATAAAATGTCTATTTTTTTTTTTTAGTAAGATATATTTACAACAGTTAAGAAGAGTTTCTGCCAAAATAGACTGAACGTATATATATATATATATATATATATATATATATATATATATATATATATATATATATATATATATAAAACTTGTTGAAGGGAATATTGAAAGAGAAGTTAAGAAATGGATGTAAAAATTAAACAATAATGGCGGATGGAAAACTTTTAGAAAATTCGCCCAAAAGAAAACTTCATTCTTTTCTTTTGTCTTTCTTTTCTTACACAAATATACATGAAGGAAATATTAACCCACAAAAAAAGTCATGACATAAAAAAGTACAAGCGACGTTAAATAAAACAAGAAGAAAAAGGAGTGGAGAAAGAAAGAAAGTAAAGAGAAAAGGAAAAAAGAGATATGAAAGACGCGGAGAGAATAAATGAATTGAAAAAGGGGGGGAAAATATAAAAAGGGGAAAAATAAACTAGAAAAATAAGAAGGAAAATAATGTGTAAATTACTGTTAAAATGTCGATAAAAATGAAGGATTGAAACGAAAGAATAAGTGAAAGGGAGAGAAACAGAAAGAAAAAAGATTAGAAAAGTCAAAGAAAGAGAATAAATGGCAACTATTAGAGATAAAAAGTAAAAACGATGAAGGAAGTAGGTGAGCAGCAAAAAGCAAAGATAAAGGTATAAATAAAGCGAAAAGAAAGAATGAATAACGAAAAGAAAAAGCAAATACTGAAAGGATATGACCAAGAAAGAGAGAAACAATGAACAGTAATATTTTATCATTTTACACTGGTCGTCCAATTATAGAAAATGTGTCTGCATTGGAAATCAGCATTTGAAAATCATTGACTTTTACCTAGGTACGAATAGTAGCCATTGGTGCCAAGTCACAACTTCTTTAGCCACGACAAATTATTAAGTAAGCCTTTGATCCAAGGTACGTTAGTAGGATAAGCAGACCGGTGAAAATCGAACCTACTCCTCAAGTAAACTGATTGAGAAACGAGTCTTTTAACCATCGCATTACTGGAGTCGCATTAAAAGCGTAGTTTTACTGCAGATAA
>CAHIKZ030000377.1:2230000-2237500 GCA_903632075.3 Acanthosepion pharaonis | reverse complement strand
AGGGTCTTTCGAAAAGATCAGAACGACAAAATGTGTATTCTTCAACGGGATGCTCATTCTTCTCAATCTTACTGGGCTGTGATGCTCTTTGTTGTCGAGCACGCCACATCAGATATGGTGGATTCTATTACAGATTGGGGGGACACAGGTTTGGACTCCGACGGCGATTACATTATCTTTATTACGTCTCTCGAATGCTCAGGCCGGTGCACGTAATCCACAATATTTCAAGAATCAGCGCGTCTACTAAGACATGGTTATCTACAAAATAACGTTTGCAATAATAGAAAATGATGTCGGATAAAACAATCCATTGATTCCTTACACACACACACACACACAAACACACACACGTATATCGTCTGAAGATCGCAAGAGCGTGAAACTTGAGTAACGACTGAAGCTGTTCTTTGTTAAATGCTGATGTTATGCAGCGTTTTTTTTTCCGACTAGGTAATCTGGGCGTCGATCGCTTTAATGCGACCGTAGGTGTTTACCTTTTGGTCTTTCTTTTTCTTTCCTTGTTCAGGATTTATATATTCAGGATATATATATATATATATATATATATATATATATATATATATATATATATATCATTGTCATTTGATACCAATCTGTCTTGTCCGCAGAATTCATCTGGGAATTTAACTAAATATATATATATATATATATATATATATATATATATATTCTCTAAGAATTAATGTATTTATTTTTTATCCGACATTTTTATAACTTCAAACGTTATTATTCATGGATAATCGTATGTGAAATAGACGGCCCATTTTAATTTTTAGTTCAATCAGTGCGTATTAATTCTATCGGCCTGCGGATTCGAGATATCTTAATAAAGAAAAATGTTCTTTCCCACAGACATTGAACCTGCACCCCTTTTGGTATCTATTTCACATATGATTATCAACTATAATAACGCTTCAAGTATTTAACCTTTTTAAGTTACTTAATCTCCACGCAATATATTTTTCTTCGTATAATTTTGTTGTATGTTTTTGAAATTGAAGTTACGTGTGACTAGCGTCAAAAACTCAAACGAGACGTAAATGATTTTGATTACCCCCCCTTCAACTCCTTCCCCATTTCCCCACCTTTCTGTCACGACATCAAAGCATTTGACCTAACAATACTTAAAAGATACCGAATTTTATGTTTTTCATCTGATCTTCTCTACAAATGATAAAATGTTTCTTATTCCTTTATTTCGGCATTCTGATATTTTATCTTTTAAGGTTGGAATACATTAATAATGTGTAGAAATTACCGCAGGTAAACTAGTATCCATAAAGCTTTTGAATCCACACCTCCATTGTTAAAGGCAAAGATTTGGTGGCTGATTCAAAATCACCCACTCTCCAGGACAAAATTAAAGAATAATGCTACAATGAATTTTAAAAAACGTTTGGAGATAACGGTGATAATCTGTCAAAAATTTTAAGAAAAAGTCATCACAAGTTTTGCTGTTTCAAATTTAACTTTTCTGTACTTTTCATGATTTTAAAAATATTTTACACCAAAATAAACTATACAGCTCTTTTTACTGGTAAAAAAATAAGAATTTCTTGAAAATTTATGGGACGATAAAAAAATGTCATTTAAACGTAAACTCTTAAATAAACATTCATCTCAACAAGACAAATTATGTGCAACCAGAATTGAAAACTGATGAAACGTAAAACTGCTGCAGATTGACTCGCATTGTCTTATACGGGGATAGGCAGAAAAGTTCATAGGTTGACTATGAAGTAGTGATACCAGAGCTGTGAAACCTGGCATGAATAAATTCAACGCTTCTGATTCATAACAGAATTGTTTCAATCCATCTGACTGTTCAAAGAAAACTTCAAAAGCCAAAAGCTCTTGAAACTGGCAAAATTTGGCAACATGGAGTCATCAAGTGGCTGCAGGTAAAGTGTTTAACCCCCAAAGAAATTCATGCTGACATGGTTGCCACAATAGAGGATGTTGTACCAGTTTTATCAACAGTGCGAAAGTGTGAAGCTGGATTTAGTAGGTGAAAGGAAAGTCTTAAAAATGACCAAATATCTGGACGTGCTGCAACTGCCCCAGCGAGGAAATCATTGATCGTGTTCAACACATGATGATAGATGACAGGCGATTGTCGATAAATCAAAGAGCCAATGCTATTAGCATATTCTGTGAGATAGCTGAGAATATTCCGCATAATGAACATTGCATAATGAATGTTTCTGTTCAGTGGGTAACACATCTTCCGATACCTGACCAAAAGCGTACCAGGCTGTTCACATCACGGGGAAATCTGACATTGTTTGAGGAAGATCCAGCTGTTTTTTAACGTTTTCTAACCCAGGTTCAGTGTTGGGGTCATCACATTGAACCAGAGACAAGGGGACAATCCATGTAGTGGAAACACCCCTCCTAACCTGCTACAAGATCATTTAAACTGCAGGGAAGGAGATCGATTCAGTTTTTTTGGTTGCAAAATGTATTTCGTTTATTGAATATCTTTAAAAGGATCACATCGTAAATGGAGAGAACTATGCCAGAAACAAAAGGCTATCAAACACCCAGGAAAACTGACCACAAGCAAGTTGTTTCAATGGCTACTGTGCATTACTGTGGCTCTGAAATGGCTGATCACCCTCCCTATTCTTCTGATTAGGCCCCATCTGACTATCATCTGTTCCCCAACATTAAAATACACTTGGCTGTGAATGAGTATTGCAGTAATTAATGACTTTTTATCAAAAGGATGAAAGCTTCTTCATTAATGTGATCCAACACCGAAGAAAGAAGTATGTGGCCCGTAAGAGGGGCGATGTTGAAAAATAAACCTCATTTGGTCACATTGCATGAGAATATCTTGGCAGCCAATGAACTTTTCAGCCGACCCTCGAAGTTTACAAACCTACAAAGTCAGTGAGTTCGAACATCTTTATTTTTAGCCCATTAATCTACTCTACATTAAATACGAGATAGTATCGATTGTATTTTCTTCGGTAGGCGAATAGACTATTAAACAAAAAAATGATTTTATTAGATATAAAAAATGAAAAAGTGGAGATATTAACTTAACAATCTAGAATAGCCGGATGACTAAATCAGTGACATGACATAAGGTCTTTTAATAATTCCCCAAAAAACATTGTAGAAAACATCTTGACCTAATATGAACTTCTGAAGAACATTTAAATTAGGTCTAATTATTTTTAAAGAGTTTATTAAAGAATTTATTTGTTTTAGTCTTTCTTAAGTTTTATGTTACTGCTATTTTCCCCTTTGATGTCTCTCTGCTTATCATTCGCTTTTGAGTCAACCTCCTGTTCTGACTTCACATGAATTTATGAATATTCTTCAGAACAAGTTATAAAATCCTTATATCTCTTGATTCTGGTATGCCCATCTTGGCATATATATATATATATGTGTGTGTGTGTGTGTGTGTGTGTGTGTGTGTGTGTGTGTGTGTGTGTGTGTGTGTGTGTGTGTGTGTGTGTGTGTGTGTGTGTGTGTGTGTGTGAAAAGTGTATATAAATATAAATAAATATATATATGTATAATTATTTATATATTATATAAGTACTTATTAAAAAGCGCTCAATATCAGAGATAGAGCTAACAAACTCACATCTATCAACCAAAATATATATATATATATATATATATATATATATATATATATATATATATTTAATATATATACGGATCATTTAACGGATATTATATATGTATAATTATGTTAGTTATATATGTATAATTATTTATATATTATATGCATAGTACTTATTAGAAAGCGCTCAATATCAGAGATAGAGATAACAAACTCACATCTATCCAACCAAATATATATATATATATATATATATATATATATATATATATATATATATACGGATCATTTAACGGATGTTAGATTTCATTGAAAAAACGGATGTTAGATTTCATTGAAAAATACATCCCTATCCCCTACCAAAACGTAACTAATAACTGATGCATCAAAATACAGACATAATGAACACGCAGACACCCTTTGTCTAGTGGAAGTAGATTTATCTGTAACCTTGGAAACGTGAATTCTGATTTTTGCTGTGTCTTTAAAACCCAGTAATTTTATAAGTTACTTCAAAATTCGCTTGAGGATGAAATGGAACTAATGTCTTTAATTTAATTACAAAATTAAATTCTGAGCTTTTATCTTCCATTTTTGAAACATGGTTAGAACTATGTAGCGGAAACAAACATATTTTAAATCAATTAATATATATATATATATATATATATATATATATATATATATATATATACAGATCTGAACAGGTTTTCACATATTTTATAAATATCATGTGCTTTCTAGGTAAAAATGTATTCAATTAATCATATCACATCATTAGATATATTTATGAGTAAATCAATAAAAGGGTAATTTCTTTACAGTGAGACAATCTTGTCATTATTCATTATTGACGCATCTTCACAATTTTTACAAGATATTCAGGTGACACTACGGCACAATGGATTACTGGGTGTGGAAGAACTAGAAAACATAAACATTATTCAGGAGCAAGAACACTAGAAGCGTAATCATGAAAACAGGAGATAACGATTGACATTGCATTCAATTTTTTGAAGATCAAAGTTGGTTAGAAAGCATGGAGAGAGTTCCACGATCGAGTAGTGCTAGAAAAGAACTGTTAGCATAGAACTTACGGTTACATCTAGTTAACTCAACTGTAAATTGGTGAGACCTCAACGCCAGTCTAGTATGTAAATTCATAAAGTCTAGGTAACATAACGAAGAGCTCATCCAAACAATTACCATGAAACTATTTATCGAAAGGGCACAGGGAAGCAACTTTACGATGGTGGAAGAGTGACTGATGCCAAAAGGCCAGGTCAGGACCAATAATATTGCTGATTCTTCTTTGGATTGTTCCAAGGATCTCTAAATATATAACATGGGCACCAGACCATAAGTGGCAGCATTATTCTAAACATAAACGAATGGTATGCTTATAGACATGGAAGATAGATTCTGGAGAACTAACTTTCTTAGCAGCTAACCTAGGAATGGATTTACACTGCATTTCAGCCGAGAATCTTAGCCCGAGATGGTGCAACAAGTTCTGGAGGTTAGCATCAGCCATGGTGATGGAAGGCAGAAAGGGAGCAGTTTGATAGCAGAAACCGAAAGGAAACAACAGGAACTCCTACAGAAGTTAATAAAGGAAAGCAAGATGAAGGGACGAAACACCAATTGTAAGAAGACAGAATGGGTAGCTGTCAGTAAAAAGTACAGCTCGAGATGTGAATTACAAGTTGGAGACAACAAAATCAAACGAGTACAAAAATTTAAATAGTGTTTTAACAGAGAACGGGGGAACGCGAAACCAATATCTGAAGGCGAAATATGCCTTTCAAAAGCTAAGCAACATATTAAGAAAGAGGAAAAATTTGTAAGCAACAAATAAAAGAGTACTGAAATGTTAGGTTATATCGGTCCTCCTATGTGGCAGTGAACGCTTCACAAATGACGAAGAGACTTGAGGCAACAAAAAAGAGGCCAGAGAAAATGGAGACAAAAATGACACTTGTAATTCGAATTAGAAAGAAACAGTTGGAATTTTTCGGGTATAATGAGGAAAGAAGGCTTTGAGAATTTGATACCCACAGGGTGTACTGAAGGCAGGAGGGACAGAGGAAAGCAGATAATAACCGACCTAACAAACCTGTGTAAATGGTTGGCAGAACAAGAATTAGTAGAGATATAAAAAGGACAAGCCTTACTTAGAGCTCTAAAGGCCAGCAAGATGTGGCAAACCATAATCACTCACGTCCTGACGGGACACGGCACGCAGAAGAAGAAGAAGAAGAAGAAGAAGAAGAAGAAGAAGAAGAAGAAGAAGGTTGTACAATGCTGAGTACACGGAGTGATGGCCTTCTCTAATTATTCTTAAAAGATTTTTTAAAATATAATGTCGCTATTGGAAGAATTTTTTTTGCCAGGAAAATTATTTCAGAGAATGTTTGCGTCTTTTATCGGAAATTGGGGTTAAAAGATTGTTTTATAGATGTATATAAATATTACGTATTTCCATTTTTCAGAATCCAGACCAAGAGCTTGAACCGCAAGTTAACCAAATCGGAAATTAGAGACAAATTCTCGCTATGGTGTCCTAATATCTATAAATATATAGAATTGGGTATAAGATGGTGGAATGCGAGTCGTGATCGTGTAAGACCACACCGAGTGCTCATAACTCACAAACGAACATTTCAGGGATGAGTTCCATGTCGTTGAAGTTAGATACACACACACACACACACCTCTGTGTGTGTGTGTGTGTTCGTGTGTGTGTGTGTGTATGTGTGTGTTAGATGGCAGGTCTTAATAGTTCTCAACCCGACAAAAAAATCAATTTAAAAATATGTTTAGGTCATGGTTTGTTGGGTGCAACAAGGTTTCAAAACGTTTTCAGAATTTTTTCATATATATATATATATATATATATATGTTTTATATATATGTTTTGAACAATAAAAAATATTACAAAATTAAAAACTTGTTAAAATTTTCAGATGAACTGGGTTGTATATTAATATTTTTTCGTTTTATTATTTCAATTAGATTTCTCGACTTGCTTTGGTCAGCATGAGCATCACCAGGAGAAAAAATTCTGCTTGTTAGTAGCAGTGAACTACATGAATGAATGACTTGATGGCGAAAATGAACTTTATCTGTAGTTTTCATTTGTTTTATTTATTTATTTTTTATCATACATTTTGGTCAGTCCTTGTGTTGGTCAAACAGTCTCTTTTAAGTTGTTATTTAAGATAAAGCCTGGATGGATTCATGTGCTCTGAATTCCTTTGGTACATATATATATATATATATATATATATATATATATATATATATATATATATATATATATATAGAAAATAGAAAATTGTCAATGGTTAGTTTAAGCTGTGAACCGTTGCATCTTAGAAATGATTAAAGATATCTTACTGGAATTCTCCGAGGTTTTTATAACACTATTGGAATCTACTTTGAACAATAAGAATGTATAATTACTCTCCAAACTTAACAGAAGAATCGTGATGAAATTGATCATAAACGAAGATGACATGTTCATAATTAATTAATCATAGCTAAGGATCGGAAGCTCATGAAGTATTGAAATAAAGGTAATATATATATATATATATTATTCCAGGATCATTTCCCAACTTATTCAAGATGATTTTCAACCTCTCTAACCTTCTTTCTTTCCTGGAGTAACAAGGTACCTCACAGGTTTCACGTACGATTTCATTTTCAAGTCTTTTTTTTCACTGCTCTTAGCTGAAACTCCTCTCTCACGTGCCAAATGTCCTATGAATTGAATTGGACCTTTTCTAACTGATCTCTTTAGCTCTAAGAAGAAATGATGATCCCTCTTCCTGTTGTGACCTCCTGATCCAGTTTTCTTCTCTACTCTTCCCTCTTTTTAAAACTTA
>CAHIKZ030000377.1:2195000-2227500 GCA_903632075.3 Acanthosepion pharaonis | reverse complement strand
GCTCAATGTAAATTTACAGAGCATTAATATTATAAATTAATTGATTTAAAATATGGTTATTTTCGCTACACAGTTCCAACCATGTTTCAAAAATAGAAGCTAAAAACCCCTAATTTTATTTTTGCAAATAAATTAAAAGCATTAGTTCCATTTCATCTTCAAGCGAATTTTGGAGTAACTTTTAAAATTTACCGGGTTTTAAATACACAGCTAAAATCACGTTTCCATGGTTACAGAATATTCTACTCAAATTGAACACAGGGTGTCTAGATTTTCCTTATGACAGTATCATTGTATCAGTTATTAGCTACATTTTGGTAAGGGGTGAGGATGTATTTTACACTGAAACCTGACGTCAGTTGAATGGATGTCGTCTGAATTTAAAAAAAAAAAATTGTTAACGGTAAAAAATTTTCAACGTCATCTTTTAAAATTAAAGATTTTTTTTACAATACTTTTTATTTAACTACGATTTGAAATATTTTCCTTTTTAATTTTTATTTTACTATATTCTTTTTAAGAACAGTTAAATGTATTAGAATCCATTATATTATGTAGGATTATTTTAACATTAAGTTTAAGTATGTATATGAGGTTACATTTTTTTTTTTTTTTTTGTATATGACTATGACAGCAGAAATGGTTACTAATTTCACTGATTCAGTAAACTTTTCTTTTATATATAAACCTATTATTATAATATTTCACATGTAAGTACTGAGGACATGGGTCATTCAAAAAGCTTACATGTTATGGTATTTCATATTAATTTTATTTTACTATAGGTGTTATTTTTGGATTCTTTTTAATGCGTGTAAGTATTATTTAAAAGAAATTTAGGTTAGAATTCATTCAATTTAACTCAATTTTTAATTACAAATTCAAAATTACAACTTTAAAATTTTAAAATATTTTCATTGTTTAGTTTTAATAGACTATATTACTTTTATAACAGAAGGAAAATTACTCATATTAAGTAAGATTATTTTCCATATCAAAGTATATGTAAATTTTTTTTTTTTTTTTTAATTTAAATATTATTTAAGTAATATTAATGGCACTTACTACAAAACTAGCTAAGTCATTTCTCAGATTTAGTAAACTTTATTTATTTATTAATTAATTAATTTATTTATTTCAAATATATGTAACCTAATTAATAAAGTTTCATATGTATGTATAAATAACATGTTAGAATTCATTTTTATTTTACTACAATTTTAATTTCAATTTTAAAATTATAACTTTAAAATTTTAAAATATTTTCATTGTTAGTTTTAATTTAGACTATATTACTTTATAACAGAAGGATAATTACTCATAGTAAGTAAAAAATTTTTCATATCAAAGTATATATAAATTACAATTTTAAACTTTTTAATTTAGATATTATTTAAGTAATATTAATGGCCCAGACTACAAAACTATCTAAGTCATTTCTCAGAATTAGTAAACTTTATGTATTAATTCAAGTTTAAGTATGTATATGAGGTTACATTTTTTTTTTTTTTTTTTATATATATAAACCTAGTGATATAATGTTTCTCATGTAAGTACAAAGGACATGGGTCATTCAAAAAGCTTACATCTTATGGCATTTCATATTAATTTTATATTAATTTTATTTTACTATATTTGCTTTTTTGGGATTCTTTTTAGTGCGTGTAGTATTATTTAAAAAGAAATTTAGGTTAGAATTCATTCAATTTAACTTTAATTTTAGTTTTCAATGTTAAAATTACAAACTTTAAACTTTTGAAATATTTTTATTATTGTTAGTTATATTAGACTATATTATTTTATAACAGAAGGAATATTACTCATAGTAAGTAAAATTATTTTTCAATATCCAAGTATATGTAAATTACAATTTTAAACCTTTATATTTTAAAATATTATTTTAGTAATATTAATGGAACTTACTACAAAATTAGCCAAGTCATTTCTCCAGATTTAGTAAACTTTATTTATTACTTAATTTATTTATTTATTTTAAATATATGTAACCTAAGTAGTAAAGTTTCATATGTATGTACCAAGAACAGGTTAGAATTCATTTTATTTTATTTTAATTACAATTTTAAAATTAATTAAAATTTTAAAATATTTTCATTGTTAGTTTTTAATTGACTAAATTATAAAAGGATAATTACTCATAGTAAGTATAATTAACCCATAACAAAGTAGAAAATTACGATTTTTAAACTATTATAAAATATTTAAGTAATATAAATGGCTGAACTACAAAAACTATTTCTAAGTTTTAAAAATTTTATTGTAATTAAAATTTTAAATATATGTAACCTGAGTTAAATTTCAAATGAAAACAAAAGAACAATGATTCATAACATCATCTAGCTTTATTATAATTTCATTTTTCAGGAGGTGTTTATTTCATTCAAGTGTTTGTATTTTATTATAGAGGTGTTTCGGTTAGGATACATTTATTTTACTTTTTTTAAACGGTTTTATAAACTTTAACCACAATTTTAAATTTTAAATATTTAAAACATTTTTCCTGCCTTTCAATATACATTTTTTTATATTATTTAAGGAAAATTTTGACAATGACGGCATATAATAGCTATTTCATTCTCTGGTTCAGTAAATTTTTATTTTTATAAACTTAGTAATATATAGTTTCTCTTGTATACATAGAGGACACAGGTCTTTAATTCTAAAATTCTATTTTTATTAACTTTATTTTACTGTAGGTGTTTTATTTGATTCTTTTTTAGATGCCAGAAATATTTTGAGAGAAATGTTTGATTTTTTATATTTATTTATTCTAAATGAAGTTTGATGTTGGTTGAATCTTTTTTTGAATTCATGGCTAGTGCAACCTATATATATTTTTATGTTATCAGGATTTTCAATCGAAGAGATATTGCATTGGTATACTAATGATTCAGTGCAACATTTATTTTTTTGTAGTAACAATTTTGAGGGTTTCGACAATTACATAGTTTTTGTTTATTTACATCAGTTTTTATCTTAATTTTTCTATTGTCTAAATTTTTTTTGGTTTTGGTATAAGTGTTTATTTAAGATATTAGCATTATGGTTCTTAATGATTTTTTCTAAGTTCTTTTGTACAGCTATAACTAATTTTAGTGTGTTTTTATTGAAAATAGTACTTAGTTTATTTTCACAAGGAAAATGTTGACTATTAATGTATTGGAATTTATGTCCTAATCTGTTCTTTACCATTTGGTTATATGGGGGAGTATACCAAATAATTTTTCTACATCTGTTTTTTTCTATGTTTTCCATTTTCATTTTTATATACGCTAGTTTTGGTTTTTTAGCCACTATCTTTTAGAGCCTTATTATAGCCATTGATATGCTCATCAAAAATCTTATTATTAGCTTAATTCAGCTAAAAATATGTTTTGTTCTCATTAGTATACCAATGCAATATCTCTTCGATTGAAAATCTAAACATAAAAATATATAAACTAGCCATTTTCAAAAAAGATTCAACCAACATCAAACTTCATTTAGAATAAATTTAAAAAATAAATCTCTCTCAAAATATTTCTGGCATCTAAAATCAAATAAAAACACCTACAGTAAAATGGAAGTTAAAATGGAACTAAATTTGTAATATTAAACCCGTGTCCTCTAATATAAGAAAACTATATATTACTAAGTTTAAAAAAATAAAAATTTACTGAATCAGAGTTACATATGCCGTCATTGTCAAAAATAAATAATATAAAAAAAAAAAAAAAAAAGTCTAATGTGGAATAAAAGTAAAAAATTTAAAGTGTGGTTAAAACGTGTTATTAAAACTAAACACCGTTTACAATGACTTCTAACGAAACACCTCTATAATTTTGTATGTCCGATAAAACACCTTCCATTATAACTATTGATAAAATAATTGTACATACATATGAAACTTTTTAAATATATAAAATTTAAAATTTAATTTATTAATACATAAAGATATTGAGAAATAAAAATAATTTTACCATTTACTTACTTAAATATTTAAATATAATAGTTTAAAATCGTTTTACTATTATAAAAATAATATAGTTCTAAAAATAACAATTAAAACTAAAATGAAAATATTTTAAAAGTTTAAAGTCTTTAATTTTAAAATTGAAAAATAAAATTAATTCTAACCTATTCTTGAAATTGAATGAATTTACTAAAAATTTATATTTAAAATTAAATAAATTAAGTTAAATAAATTTACTAAATCGCACTTAAAAAAAGAAGTTCCAAAAATAAATATAGTTTAAAATAAAATTTAAAATTATAATTTACATATACTTGAAAAAATAATTTTATTTTATATAATATTCCTTCTGTTATAAAATAATATAAGTCTAATATAACTAACAATGATATTTCAAAAATTTAAAGTTTGTAATTTTAAATTGAAACTAAAATTAAGTTAAATTGAATCAACTAGGTTCTTTTATAAATAAAAAAAAAAAAAAAAAAAAAAAAAAAATATAGTAAAATAAAATTAATATAAAATTAATTAAATGATAAGATGAATTTTTGAATACCCATGTTTACTTAAAAAACATTATAATGACTTTTATATATATATAAAAAAAAAAAAAATGTAACCTCATATACATTTAATACTTAATTAAATAATATCTAAATCTAAAATGTTTAAAATTTGTAAAATTTAATGCAAATAATATCAAATTAAAAGTTTGATATATACTTTGAAAAAAAAATTTTTACTTACTATGAGTAATTATCCTTCTGTTATAAAGTAATATAGTCTAAATTAAAACTAATAATGAAAATATTTTAAAATTTTAAAAAAATAATTTTAAAATTGAAATTAAATTGTAGTAAAATAAAATGAATTCTAACATGTTATTTATACATACATATGAAACTTTATTAATTAGGTTACATATATTTGAAATAAATAAATTAATTAATTAATAAATAAATAAAATTTACTAAATCTGAGAAATGACTTAGCTAGTTTTGTAGTAAGTGCCATTAATATTACTTAAATAATATTTAAATTAAAAAAAAAAAAAAAATTTACATATATTTTGATATGGAAAAATAATCTTACTTAATATGAGTAATTTTCCTTCTGTTATAAAAGTAATATAGTCTATTAAAACTAAACAATGAAAATATTTTAAAATTTTAAAGTTGTAATTTTAATTTGTAATTAAAATTGGAGTTAAATTGAATGAATTCTAACCTAAATTTCTTTTAAATAATACTACACGCATTAAAAAGAATCCAAAAAATAACACCTATAGTAAAATAAAATTAATATGAAATACCATAACATATAAGCTTTTGAATGACCCATGTCCTCAGTACTTACATGTGAAATATTATAATAATAGGTTTATATATAAAAAGAAAAGTTTACTGAATCAGTGAAATTAAGTAACCATTTCTGCTGTCATAGTCATATACAAAAAAAAAAAAAAAAAAACCTCATATACATATTTAAACTTAATGTTAAAATAATCCCTACATAATATAATGGATTCTAATACATTTAACTGTTCTTAAAAAGAATATAGTAAAATAAAAATTAAAAAGGAAAAATATTTCAAATCGTAGTTAAATAAAAAAAATTGTGTAAAAAAAATCTTTAATTTTAAAAAGATGACGTTGAAAATTTTTACCGTTAACAATTTTTTTTTTTTTTAATTCAGACGACATCCATTCAACTGACGTCAGGTTTCAGTGTAAAATACATCCTCACCCCTTACCAAAATGTAGCTAATAACTGATACAATGATACTGTCATATGGAAAATCTAGACACCCGTGTTCAATTTGAGTAGAATATTCTGTAACCATGGAAACGTGATTTTAGCTGTGTTTTAAAACCGGTAAATTTTAAAAAGTTACTCCAAAATTCGCTTGAAGATGAAATGGAACTAATGCTTTTAATTTATTTGCAAAAAAATAAAATTAGGGGTTTTAGCTTCTATTTTTGAAACATGGTTGGAACTGTGTATCAAAAAATAACCATATTTTAAATCAATTAATTTATAATATTGTATATATATATATATATATATATATATATATATATATATATATATACTAACAGTAGAGCCCAATTTGCCCGGGATATAGCAGTAAAAAGATAGATCAAGTATCCACCATCATAAAGACTGAAAAATAAAATTGATAATGTCCGATCCCATATTTAAAGGAACCCCCACACACAGACAACCGGATGTGAGTTGTCCCCCTTCTATTTTCACGATGCCTCTTAATCATGTTTTCAAATTGATTTTGTGCAAAAGCAATTATATTTTTTCCCATTTTCGGCCCCGTTAGAACCACCACAAGGTAATTTTTATGTAGTCCTGTGATGTTTTGTTGAAAATCGGTTGAAGAATGTAGGAAAAATGATCCAATATATAAACGTTACAGACACACACACACAATCTGCGTTTTTATAATAAGTAAACATATATATATATATATATATATATATATATATATATATATATATATATATATATATTATATGCATGTTTCATTAAATAATATAGACAAGTTTTGTCGATTTATTTTATGCAAATTCCTTTCATATCGTCTGATAAGCTTAATAACATTATAATTGAAAGAAAATCACCATATTGATACATGTTTTTTTAATTCTATCTAAGCTTTCCGCTGACATAAGCCATCATCAAAGATGACAAAATCACAATATATTAAACAATACACCGATATGGCAATAATGATAGTCTGTTTTTGTTTGCATGGAAGATTTACAAACAATGGCAAACTCGTGAATACGAGACGCTGGAAGCGAAAATGACGTCACCACAAACTCGCTTTCACGACGCTTGACTCTCCATTTGAATAATAGCTCTAACGTTTGTATAAGTATATGTGTGTAGATGTATATATACGCAGGAGGTATGTATGGTATATATATATATATATATATATATATATATATATGTGTGTGTGTGTGTGTGTGTGTGTGTGTGTGTGTGTGTGTGTGTGTGTGTACACGTATATATATGTATGTGTGTGAGTAAATATAAATATGTTGTTGTGTATGTGTGTATATACGTATGTGTTTGGGGCATAAAAATAGTAGGTCCTTGCTAGATTAAATATTCGTTATTTTTATATGTTTATATTAAATTTGTAACCCGTAGTTGATATTACTTTTGTCAAATTTTCTTGATTGCACAGTGGCTCTTTTATAAATGCCCTTTGGTTTTAGTTGCCCCCGCCATCTTCCCTGTTTTCTTTCTTTTTCTTTTTTTGATTTTGCGTATTGTGTCACCACAAATGTTTAAACCCGTTTCCAGTGTCAGTTTTAATTTAATTTAGGTCAGGATTCAGTAATGAATTATGCATCGGAAAATAATTCATTTTTATCTGTATCTCACTCATTTAAACCGTCATTTAACTTCTCCCTTTAAAACTTCTCTCTGTTCAATTTTAACCCCCACCTTCACTTTTAGGCCTTCCTGTTCTTCTTTCATCTGTTACCCCCCCCCTCTCTAGAGCAACATTTACTCCTTACATTCGTCTCCCTCTCTCATACATACAATCTTACTAAATTTTATTTTTTATTCCCGGAGTTATTTTTTCCGATTTCTTTTTGAATTTGTACGTCTGATGAATTGGATCGCAATTATGCTTCCAATGGAATAAATTATAACCATGGAATAGTAGTGTTTAAGCCTTTTTATTATATCCTTACTCTGTCCTGGACATTGAGTTCTACCTGGATTATATCCTCTTGGAAATTCTAAATATATACGTATGTATGTATGTATGTATATTTATATTATATATATATATATATATATATATGTGTGTGTGTGTGTGTGTGTGTGTGTGTGTGTGTATGTAAACACTAATATTATCTATCTCTCTCTCTATATATATATATATATATATATACACACACACACATACATAGAGAGAGATGGACACAGATAGATAAGATAAGGAACAAATAGGAAACGTTTCCTTATCCTAATATACTAATCCATATTTGATCCCAATTCATATATATATATATATATATATATATATATATATATATATATATATATATCCTGGCAGAAGAAGTTATGTCCTTATTTTATTCGCATTATTTTCCTGTATTGAAATGATTGCCATTTACGGACGCTTAGTTCAAGTTTAGCGTATCGAACTGTTAAATAATGGTAGTACCCTCTCTATATATATATATATATATATATATATATATATATATATATATATATTATATATATAAATCATGAAAGTACATATGTTTTGATACGATTACTTCCAGAATACGCTGAAAACCTAAGCTGCGTGCGCGTGTGGCGCGCATTTAAGCATACATACATAATACTGAATGTGTTATTTAAACTCGTCTGCTTATAACAGATGGGATTGTAATAGAGACGGTGTCAGCCTTAGACGATTTCGGGAACGTTAAAAGATGACTGAAAAGTAAGGGAAATATATGACATCGGCAGAATAAAGGAAATAATAGTAGGCTAATCTTCATGACGATGACAATGAAGCTACGTCTAAATGAATGTGACATCCATCGGATAATTAGTTTAATGAACCATATAACGAAACTCCTCATTGGACTTCTAAGGAATAGCGTTCGTAGCAGAATTAGACTGGATATAGGTGAAGAATAATATGGCTTTGTTCAAGACAGTAGCGTAGCTAGGGGAGGGGGCGAGAGGGGCGGACCGCCCCGGGTGCCAGCACTGGAGGGGTGACACAATGTCACCCCTAACAAAATTTTTCAACCAGGCTAAGGTGCCAAAAATAGTCTGAAAACAGTGGTGGAGACACAGGGTTTTGCAGGCGGGTATATGACCCCCCAGAAATAATTTATGACCCCCCAGTTTTGTCCCCCGTCAGAAATTTTCTAATAAATTGTCGGGAAATTTGTGAGTAGGAAAAATGTTTTCAGCTTTCATATGTTTCAGCTGCTACAATTTTGGTTACTAACAAGAGACATTGTAACATTTTATCGGATGATATGGTGTTTTAACTCTGCATCATTAATAACAACAAAACGAAATACGAAGCCAAAAGTGCAACAATTTCAGTCTTGCCTGTGTATCAGTTCGCTGAGATACAATTTTCCATTGAGTGAGCGATATACTTTTGAATATATCTACTAGTGTTGAGACGATTAATCGGAATCAGAATCGAGAATCGGAAAAATCGGAACTTAGATAGATAGATAGATAGATAGATAGATAGATTTTCGTGGCAATTGTTCTTTTAAGCTTTCCTCCTTGAAGCCTCGAGTGTATGAATTGAAGTGATTGGCAACTAGGTCTCAACGGTTTACTCTTGAACTAGTTAGATGTAACCGTATCTTATATTCTAGTAGCTTTTTTCTCACAAATCTCTTGCAATTCTTCCAAAATTTTAATGCAACGCCAAACATCATCTTCTGTTTTCTTGAAACGTCTTCTTTTTTTGCCCTTTTTCCTCGCTAAAGTCTTCTCTTTTTTTTTCACTCCCAGTAACCCCTTGCGTCTTAGTAGCATTATCGCCTTCCTTGGGGTAAAATGATTAAAAAAAGATAAGGTATTTAACGTCATAAATAGTGCAAATATACCCTATTTGCACCTCCATTTTAGTAAGTCATATTCAGGAAAAGTAGTGTATTGAAGCAGGTTATTTTTAAATCGAGCTACCATTACATTACGAAAGCATTTTAGCTAGTTAGCTCCAAAAATATCCCAAAAAAGAGCATACCATGATGAAAAAAGATCCTAAATTATTATCAAAATATTTATGTTATTACTAAGAGGAAAGTCCAAAGTATTTTTTATTATTTTAAGTTTTTTTTAATCCTTTCCAGCACGTTCGACATTTTGGTTAAAAATCTTGTTTTTCTTGCGTTAGCAGGTGGGCCAAAGATTAGTATAGGGATTTTTAGCGGGTTTTTTGGCGTTAAAAATAAATTGTTTTGGAAATTCAGCTGTTTTAGCAAACAAACAACTCCTTTCAGTCAAGTTAAAGTAGTTTTTGAAATAGAGCAAAGCTTATTCAAAATATTAAATTTAATCTATTAGCTTGAAATTAAAAGTAAAATAAAAGATATATCATTTTTAAAAACTCATTTTAAACCTTCGTTATTGCATTTTTGATGGTGGTCCCTAATTTTAGCAAAAGCAAAAATATTACTGTATATAAAAAGCAAGAGAGTACGAGTGTTATAACAATATCTTTACAATAGGAATAGTAGATGGCGACAAGGATACTCGAACACAAGCGTGGGATAAAAATCGCAACATTATTACTGGATTTATAATAGTTGACAACGAGAAACCTCAACTCAAGCGCGGTATAACAAGCACCACAGGAGTTAAAATAATGGGCGACCAGATTCTCAAAACTCATACGTGTGCAACCGGAGTTACAAAAATTTCTTGTAGATATGGAGAAAAGTTTGGCTTCAATAGATGAAAATCAACGACAGCAACAGAAGCAACAGCAACAAAATACCCAACAGTCGCTATACAGTTGTAAAAACAATAACAAGAGTTGTTGGAAGTGGTTTTAAAGAAAAATGCTTCAACGTCTCTTACGGCAGACGCAGTGCAAAGAACCGAATCAGAATTTGTATACAATCCTGATGACGGACTGACTTTTGTTGCGTATTTCCGCAGACATGAAGAAATATTTAATCAAGAATGCAGACGTTATAAAACCAGGTTGTTTTTTTTTTTTTTAGAAAAATAGCGACAATAGATTACGAAAACCAGATGAAATAGAATTTGAAGACAAATGTTTAGTGACAAGTGTTCTTTCTTTAGTGGCTCGTTGGAGGTGAATAAATTTAAACAAACAAGAGGATGAAAATTTTGTCAAGTATATGGGTACCGTCAACAAAGAATGTAAACAATTTAAACTAAAGGAAATGACTCCGGATATGTTCAAAGCATTAATTTTCATGCAATGTCTTACGACGGGAAAAGAGGCTGAAGTACGAACGAAAATTTTGGAAAAGATTGAACAGAATAGTAGTCAAACCGCAATCAGGCAGTTCACTGCCAGGCTCGCGACAGACTTGTGGAACTCACTGCCAGGCGAGTAGAGTCTCGTCAGAGGAGGTGGATAAACAAGACTCCATGCATACGGGGTCTACAGGAAATTTTGTTCGAGCTTACGGGCTTGGAATCGCCCCTCATAAATCCTTGTTGGGAGGATTGGGTAAATACCAGTCAAACAGCAATCAGGCAGTTCGCTGTTAGTCTCCCGACAGACTTGTCGAACACTCTGCCCGTAAGCAAAGAGGAACCCAGACAAAGCTATGCCTATTGGGCTGAGTAGATACCAGTCGTATTGTAGTCAGTCTTCATACTAACTACACAGACGTCACGGCAATGCCCTAAACATTACGTATAAAGAATACTTAACGAATTACGTTATACCCAGCACGAGTATGTGTTATAACAATAACTTTACAATAGGAAGGCAAATTGTGGGTCACGCCTTGATATTTGGGAACACCTTCAATCGCAGACCGTCTGAGCAGACTGGGTTAAACGACCTGAAGATATTTGTAAACGGGCACCATCTGCATTTATCAAAACCTCTCACCATATCACGCATATTTGCCTGGTATAGCATTTTCAGGCTGTGTCGTATGATTGGCGTGTTCATCTCTCACTCAATAACATTAATAATAATATTTTTAGAGTATTATGGAGTCGGGTTAAGTAGAAGTGACTATCTGATGTTAAATTTATCTGAGGTAAATTTTATCTCCAAATAGGGGATGAAATTAGCCTACAGGAAAACTTACTTTCGTTTATAAGATGCGAAGTGATTTTTAGCTATTTTAAAAATACAAAATGGGTCTTATATCGTGTCGAATTAGATAAATAGATAGATAGATAAGAATAGACTTAGAAAGAAAGAAAGAATAGACTGAGATAGAAAAAAACATACTGAGATAGATAGATAGATAGATAGATAGATAGATAGATATCATGATTATATATATTTCTTCCTTTTTATATTATAATTGCTTCTTTTTTTTTCAGAATTCACTGACCATACTAATGTTAGTTCTCGTCAAACGTTTGCATCTCGATTTATCCTTGCCAGGACGAACAATATATTGCACATTTCTCGTTTTTTGTTTCTTTTTTTCTTTTTTTTTTTTTAAACAGATAACCGACTTAAGTATTCTTAAGCTTGATTTCTTTTTGTTTTCTGTTTCTTTTCTGTTGGTTTTCTTTTTACTTTATTATGGTTCCTTTTTTGTTTTTTCTTTTCCTTTGCCCTTCTTTAAGAGTTTTAGTCTCCTTTTTTCTTTAATTTATATTTTTATTATTGGTTTTACTTCTTATTTTCCTTCTCTTCCTTTGGCTCCCTAACACTCACACACACACACACACACACACACACACGCGCGCGCGCGCGCAAATACACAAACACATACACACACGCACACACACACACAATGAGAGAGGTTTCTTTTAAGATTTTTCTTTTCCTCGCTTTTTTCTTGTATTGCTTTTCATATATAATCCAGCTAATCTTTTCCCCTTCGATTTTTTGCTTGACTGATCTTTTTTCCTTCTGTATTTACTTTTCTTTTTATTTTATTTTCGTTTATATCTTTGACGTTTCAATTAATGTTCTCTTTCGAAATATATCCGTTGTTTATTTCTATTTCATTTTTTTTCTTTTTCTTCTTTCTTTCTTCTTACAATCTTTTTAGCCTTTTTCCCATTGCTCCCTTCGTTTTCTTCTTTCTTTCTTTCTTCTTACTATCTTTTTAGCCTTTTTTCCCATTGCTCCTTCCTTTTCTTCTTTCTTACTTTTTAGCCTTTTTCCCATTTTTTCCCTTCCTTTTCTTCTTTTCTTTCTTTCTTACTATCTTTTTAGCCTTTTTCCCATTGCTCCCTTCCTTTTCTTCTTTCTTTCTTCTTACTATCTTTTTAGCCTTTTTCCCATTGCTCCCTTTCTTTTCTTCTTTCTTTCTTCTTACCATCTTTTTTAGCCTTTTTTCCCATTGCTCCTTCCTTTTCTTCTTTCTTACTTTTTTTAGCCTTTTTCCCATTGCTCCTTCCTTTTCTTCTTTCTTTCTTCTTACTATCTTTTTAGCCTTTTTTTCCCATTGCTCCCTTTTCTTTCTTCTTTCTTACTTTTTTTTAGCCTTTTTTCCCATTGCTCCCTTCCTTTTCTTCTTTCTTTCTTTCTTCTTACTATCTTTTTAGCCTTTTGCCCATTGCTCCCATCGTTTTCTTCTTTTCTTTCTTTCTTCTTACTATCTTTTTTTTATTTTTTCCATTGCTCCTTCCTTTTCTTCTTTCTTTCTTTCTTCTTACTATCTTTTTAGCCTTTTCCCATTGCGCCCTTCCTTTTCTTCTTTCTTTCTTCTTACCATCTTTTTTAGCCTTTTTCCCATTGCTCCTTCCTTTTCTCCTTTCTTTCTTCTTACCATCTTTTTTTAGCCTTTTCCCATTGCTCCTTCCTTTTTCTTCTTTCTTTCTTTCTTCTTACTATCTTTTAGCCTTTTTCCCATTGATCCCTCCTTTTCTTCTTTCTTTCTTCTTACTATCTTTTTAGCCTTTTCCCATTGCTCCTTCCTTTTCTTCTTTCTTACTTTTTAGCCTTTTTTCCCATTGCTCCCTTCCTTTTCTTCTTTCTTTTCTTTCTTCTTACTATCTTTTTAGCCTTTTTTCCCATTGCTCCTTCGTTTTCTTCTTTCTTTCTTTCTTCTTACTATCTTTTTAGCCTTTTTCCCATTGCTCCTTCCTTTTCTTCTTTCTTTCTTTTCTTCTTACTATCTTTTAGCCTTTTTCCCATTGCTCCTTCCTTTTCTTCTTTCTTTCTTCTTTATCTTTTTTAGCCTTTTTCCCCATTGCTCCCTTCCTTTTCTCCTTTCTTTCTTCTTACCATCTTTTTAGCCTTTTTTCCCATTGCTCCTTCCTTTTCTTCTTTCTTTCTTTCTTCTTACTATCTTTTTAGCCTTTTTTCCCATTGCTCCTTCCTTTTTCTTCTTTCTTTCTTCTTACTATCTTTTAGCCTTTTTTCCCATTGTTCCTTCCTTTTCTTCCTTCTTACTTTTAGCCTTTTCCCATTGCTCCTTCCTTTTCTTCTTTCTTTTCTTTCTTCTTACTATCTTTTTAGCCTTTTTCCCATTGCTCCCTTCCTTTTCTTCTTTCTTTCTTCTTACCATCTTTTTTAGCCTTTTTTCCCATTGCTCCCTTCCTTTTCTTCTTTTTTCTTTCTTCTTATATCTTTTTTAGCCTTTTTCCCATTGTTCCTTCCTTTTCTTCTTTCTTACTTTTTAGCCTTTTTCCCATTGCTCCCTTCCTTTTCTTCTTTCTTTCTTCTTACCATCTTTTTAGCCTTTTTCCCATTGCTCCCTTCCTTTTCTTCTTTCTTTCTTTCTTCTTATATCTTTTTAGCCTTTTCCCCATTGTTCCCTTCCTTTTCTTCTTTCTTACTTTTTAGCCTTTTCCCATTGCTTCCTTCCTTTTCTTCTTTCTTTCTTCTTACTAACTTTTTAGCCTTTTTCCCATTGCTCCCTTCCTTTTCTTCTTTCTTTCTTCTTACTATCTTTTTAGCCTTTTTCCCATTGCTCCCTTCCTTTTCTTCTTTCTTACTTTTTAGCCTTTTTCCCATTGCTTCCTTCCTTTTCTTCTTTCTTTCTTCTTACTATCTTTTTAGCCTTTTTCCCATTGCTCCCTTCCTTTTCTTCTTTCTTTCTTTCTTCTTACTATCTTTTTAGCCTTTTTCCCATTGCTCCCTTCCTTTTCTTCCTTCTTACTTTTTAGCCTTTTTCCCATTGCTCCCTTCCTTTTCTTCTTTCTTTCTTTCTTCTTACTATCTTTTTAGCCTTTTTCCCATTGCTCCCTTCCTTTTCTTCTTTCTTTCTTTCTTCTTACTATCTTTTTAGCCTTTTTCCCATTGCTCCCTTCCTTTTCTTCTTTCTTTCTTCTTACCATCTTTTTAGCCTTTTTCCCATTGCTCCCTTCCTTTTCTCCTTTCTTTCTTCTTACCATCTTTTTAGCCTTTTTCCCATTGCTCCCTTCCTTTTCTTCTTTCTTTCTTTCTTCTTACTATCTTTTTAGCCTTTTTCCCATTGCTCCCTTCCTTTTCTTCTTTCTTTCTTCTTACCATCTTTTTAGCCTTTTTCCCATTGCTCCTTCCTTTTCTCCTTTCTTTCTTCTTACCATCTTTTTAGCCTTTTTTCCCATTGCTCCTTCCTTTTCTTCTTTTTCTTTCTTCTTACGATCTTTTTAGCCTTTTTTCCCATTGTTCCCTTCCTTTTCTTCCTTCTTACTTTTTTAGCCTTTTTCCCATTGCTCCTTCCTTTTCTTCTTTCTTTCTTTCTTCTTACTATCTTTTTTTTTTCCCTTTTTCCATTGCTCCTTCCTTTTCTTCTTTCTTTCTTCTTACTATCTTTTTAGCCTTTTTCCCCATTGTTCCTTCCTTTTCTTCTTTCTTACTTTTTAGCTTTTTTCCCATTGCTTCCTTCCTTTTCTTCTTTTTTCTTTCTTCTTACTAACTTTTTAGCCTTTTTTCCCATTGCTCCTTCCTTTTCTTCTTTCTTTCTTCTTACTATCTTTTTAGCCTTTTTTCCCATTGCTCCCTACCTTTTCTTCTTTCTTACTTTTTTAGCCTTTTTCCCATTGCTTCCTTCCTATTCTTCTTTCTTTCTTCTTACTATCTTTTTTAGCCTTTTTTCCCATTGCTCCTTCCTTTTCTTCTTTTTTCTTTCTTCTTACTATCTTTTTAGCCTTTTCCCCATTGCTCCTTCGTTTTCTTCTTTCTTTCTTTCTTCTTACTATTTTTTAGCCTTTTTCCATTGCTCCTTCCTTTTCTTCCCTTCTTACTTTTTTTTTAGCCTTTTTTCCCATTGCTCCCTTCCTTTTTCTTTCTTTCTTTCTTCTTACTATCTTTTTAGCCCATTTTTCCCATTGCTCCTTCCTTTTCTTCTTTCTTTCTTCTTACTATCTTTTTTTAGCATTTTCCCCATTGTTCCTTCCTTTTCTTCTTTCTTACTTTTTTTAGCCTTTTTCCCATTGCTTCCTTCCTTTTTCTTCTTTCTTTCTTCTTACTTATCTTTTTAGCCTTTTTCCATTGCTCCTTCCTTTTCTTCTTTCTTTCTTCTTACTATCTTTTTAGCCTTTTTCCCATTGCTCCTTCCTTTTCTTCTTTCTTGCTTTTTTTTAGCCTTTTTCCCATTGCTTCCTTCCTTTTCTTCTTTCTTTCTTCTTACTATCTTTTTAGCCTTTTTTTTCCATTGCTCCTTCCTTTTCTTCTTTCTTTCTTCTTACCATCTTTTTAGCCTTTTTCCCATTGCTCCCTTCCTTTTCTCCTTTCATTCTTCTTACTTTCTTTTTAGCCTTTTTGCTCCCTTCGTTTTCTTCTTTCTTTCTTTCTTCTTACCATCTTTTTTAGCCTTCTTCCCATTGCTCCTTCCTTTTCTTCTTTCTTTCTTTCTTCTTACCATCTTTTTAGCCTTTTTCCCATTGCTCCCTTCCTTTTCTTCTTTTCTTTCTTTCTTCTTACTATCTTTTTAGCCTTTTTTTCCCATTGTTCCCTTCCTTTTCTTCTTTCTTTTTTTTAGCCTTTTCCCATTGCTTCCTTCCTTTTCTTCTTTCTTTTTCTTCTTACTAACTTTTTAGCCTTTTTTCCCATTGCTCCTTCCTTTTCTTCTTTCTTTCTTTTCTTCTTACTATCTTTTTTAGCCTTTTTTCCCATTGCTCCTTCCTTTTCTTCTTTCTTTCTTCTTACTATCTTTTTAGCCTTTTTCCCATTGCTCCTTCCTTTTCTTCTTTCTTTCTTTCTTCTTACTATCTTTTTTAGCCTTTTTCCCATTGCTCCTTCCTTTTCTTCTTTCTTTCTTCTTTTTACTATCTTTTTTAGCCTTTTTCCCATTGCTCCTTCCTTTTCTTCTTTCTTTCTTCTTACTATCTTTTTTAGCCTTTTCCCCATTGTTCCTTCCTTTTTCTTCTTTCTTACTTTTTAGCCTTTTCCCATTGCTTCCTTCCTTTTCTTCTTTCTTTCTTCTTACTATCTTTTTTAGCCTTTTTCCCATTGTCCTTCCTTTTCTTCTTTCTTTCTTTCTTCTTACTATCTTTTTAGCCTTTTTTCCCATTGCTCCTTCCTTTTCTTCTTTCTTTCTTCTTACTATCTTTTTTAGCCTTTTTCCCATTGCTCCCTTCCTTTTTCTCCTTTCATTCTTCTTACTATCTTTTTAGCCTTTTTCCCATTGCTCCTTCCTTTTCTTCTTTCATTCTTCTTACTATCTTTTTTAGCCTTTTTTCCCATTGCTCCCTTCCTTTTCTTCTTTCTTTCTTTCTTCTTACTATCTTTTTTTTTTCCTTTTTTCCCATTGCTCCTTCGTTTTCTTCTTTCTTTTCTTCTTACTATTTTTTTAGCCTTTTTTCCCATTGCTCCTTCCTTTTCTTCCTTTCTTACTTTTTAGCCTTTTTTCCCATTGCTCCTTCCTTTTTTTTTTTTCTTTCTTTCTTCTTACTATCTTTTTTAGCCTTTTTTCCCATTGCTCCTTCCTTTTCTTCTTTCTTTCTTCTTACTATCTTTTTAGCATTTTTCTTTGTTCCTTCCTTTTCTTCTTTTCTTACTTTTTTAGCCTTTTTTTCCCATTGCTTCCTTCCTTTTCTTCTTTTTCTTTCTTCTTACTATCTTTTTAGCCTTTTTTTCCATTGCTCCTTCCTTTTTCTTCTTTCTTTCTTCTTACTATCTTTTTAGCCTTTTTCCCCATTGCTCCTTCCTTTTCTTCTTTCTTACTTTTTTAGCCTTTTTTCCCATTGCTTCCTTCCTTTTCTTCTTTCTTTCTTCTTACTATCTTTTAGCCTTTTTTCCCATTGCTCCTTCCTTTTCTTCTTTCTTTCTTCTTACCATCTTTTTTTAGCCTTTTTTCCCATTGCTCCTTCCTTTTCTCCTTTCATTCTTCTTACTTTCTTTTTTAGCCTTTTTTTCCATTGCTCCTTCGTTTTCTTCTTTCTTTCTTTCTTCTTACCATCTTTTTAGCCTTCTTCCCATTGCTCCCTTCCTTTTCTTCTTTCTTTCTTCTTCTTACCTTTTTTAGCCTTTTTTTTCCATTGTTCCCTTCCTTTTCTTCTTTCTTTCTTTCTTCTTACTATCTTTTTTAGCCTTTTCCCCATTGTTCCTTCCTTTTCTTCTTTCTTACTTTTTTAGCCTTTTTCCCATTGCTTCTTCCTTTTCTTCTTTCTTTCTTCTTACTATCTTTTTAGCCTTTTCCCATTGCTCCTTCCTTTTCTTCTTTCTTTCTTTCTTCTTATATCTTTTTAGCCTTTTTCCCATTGTCCCTTCCTTTTCTTCTTTCTTTCTTCTTACTATCTTTTTAGCCTTTTCCCATTGCTCCTTCCTTTTCTTCTTTTCTTTTCTTTCTTCTTACTATCTTTTTAGCCTTTTTCCCATTGCTCCCTTCCTTTTCTTCTTTCATTCTTCTTACTATCTTTTTAGCCTTTTTCCCATTGCTCCCTTCCTTTTCTTCTTTCTTTCTTCTTACTATCTTTTTAGCCTTTTCCCCATTGTTCCCTTCCTTTTCTTCTTTCTTACTTTTTAGCCTTTTTCCCATTGCTTCCTTCCTTTTCTTCTTTCTTTCTTCTTACTAACTTTTTAGCCTTTTTCCCATTGCTCCCTTCCTTTTCTTCTTTCTTTCTTTCTTCTTACTATCTTTTTAGCCTTTTTCCCATTGCTCCCTTCCTTTTCTTCTTTCTTTCTTCTTACTATCTTTTTAGCCTTTTTCCCATTGCTCCCTTCCTTTTCTCCTTTCATTCTTCTTACTATCTTTTTAGCCTTTTTCCCATTGCTCCCTTCCTTTTCTTCTTTCATTCTTCTTACTATCTTTTTAGCCTTTTTCCCATTGCTCCCTTCCTTTTCTTCTTTCTTTCTTTCTTCTTACTATCTTTTAGCCTTTTTCCCATTGCACCCCTTTTTCTTCTTTCTTTCTTTCTTCTTATAACTTTTTAGCCTTTTTTTTCCATTGCTACCTTCCTTTTCTTCTTTCTTACTTTTTAGCCTTTTCCCATTGCTCCTTCCTTTTCTTCTTTCTTTCTTCTTACTATCTTTTTAGCCTTTTTTTCCCATTGCTCCTTCCTTTTCTTCTTTCTTTCTTTCTTCTTATATCTTTTTAGCCTTTTTCCCATTGCTCCCTTCCTTTTCTTCTTTCTTACTTTTTAGCCTTTTTCCCATTGCTCCTTCCTTTTCTTCTTTTCATTCTTCTTACTATCTTTTTAGCCTTTTTCCCATTGCTCCTTCCTTTTCTTCTTTCTTTCTTTCTTCTTATATCTTTTTCGGCCTTTTCCCATTGTTCCCTTCCTTTTCTTCTTTCTTACTTTTTAGCCTTTTTCCCCATTTATCCTTCGTTTTCTTCTTTCTTTCTTTCTTCTTACTATCTTTTTAGCCTTTTTCCCATTGCTCCTTCCTTTTCTTCTTTCTTTCTTCTTACTATCTTTTTTAGCCTTTTTTCCCATTGCTCCTTCCTTTTCTTCTTTCTTACTTTTTAGCCTTTTTCCCATTGCTCCTTCCTTTTCTTCTTTCTTTCTTTCTTCTTACTATCTTTTTTTAGCCTTTTTCCCATTGCTCCTTCCTTTTCTTCTTTCTTTCTTTCTTCTTACTATCTTTTAGCCTTTTTTTCCATTGCTCCCTTCCTTTTCTTCTTTCTTTCTTCTTACCATCTTTTTAGCCTTTTTCCCATTGCTCCCTTCCTTTTCTGCTTTCTTACTTTTTAGCCTTTTTCCCATTGCTCCCTTCCTTTTCTTCTTTCTTTCTTTCTTCTTACTATCTTTTTAGCCTTTTTCCCATTGCTCCTTCCCTTTTCTTCTTTCTTTCTTCTTACCATCTTTTTAGCCTTTTTCCCATTGCTCCCTTCCTTTTCTTCTTTCTTACTTTTTAGCCTTTTTCCCATTGCTCCCTTCCTTTTCTTCTTTCTTTCTTTCTTCTTACTATCTTTTTAGCCTTTTTCCCATTGCTCCCTTCCTTTTCTTCTTTCTTTCTTCTTACCATCTTTTTAGCCTTTTTCCCATTGCTCCCTTCCTTTTCTTCTTTCTTTCTTTCTTCTTACTATCTTTTTAGCCTTTTTTCCCATTGCTCCTTCCTTTTCTTCTTTTTATCTTTCTTCTTACTATCTTTTTTAGCCTTTTCTCATTGCTCCCTTCCTTTTCTTCTTTTTCTTACTTTTTAGCCTTTTTTCCCATTGTCCCTTCCTTTTCTTCTTTCTTTCTTCTTACTATCTTTTTAGCCTTTTCCCATTGCTCCTTCGTTTTCTTCTTTCTTTTTTTTCTTCTTATATCTTTTTTAGCCTTTTTTTGCCATTGCTCCTTCCTTTTCTTCTTTCTTACTTTTTTTAGCCTTTTTTTTCCCATTGCTCCCTTCCTTTTCTTCTTTCTTTCTTCTTACTATCTTTTTAGCCTTTTTCCCATTGCTCCCTTCCTTTTCTTCTTTCTTACTTTTTAGCCTTTTTCCCATTGCTCCCTTCCTTTTCTTCTTTCTTTCTTCTTATATCTTTTTATATATATTTTTCCCATTGCTCCCTTCCTTTTCTTCTTTCTTACTTTTTAGCCTTTTTCCCATTGCTCCCTTCCTTTTCTTCTTTCTTTCTTCTTACTATCTTTTTAGATTTTTTCTTCATTGCTCCCTTCCTTTTTTTCTTTCTTTGTTGTTACTGTCTTTTACCCTTTTTTCTTCGATTCCTTCCTTTTTTACCTCTTTTTCCATTTCAATATATTCCCACTATATAACCTCTTTTTCTCTCTTCTTCTATTTTCATTTCTTTTCTCCCTTCTAACATTATCGTTATTCTTTCTATATCTTTCTCTTCCTCTCACAATTCTTTTGTTTCATTGTTTCACTCTCTCTCTCTCTCTCTCTCTCTCTCTCTCTCTCTCTTTCTCGTTTATTATTTTCCTTCTTTCTTTTTCTAATTTATTTCTTCTACGTTCTACTTTTCCTTTCTATATATTTCTTTATCTTTAACTTTCTTTATTTCGTTATTTCTTTCTCCAGTCACCGATCAGATTATTTCACTAGTTTTTTTTCTTCTTCTTTATTTTCTCATATTTTCCCTATTACTGCATTGCCTCGACAAGCTAAGCAGTTAAGCTACGAACCACACACTTCTCCTCTCCTTACTTCTCAACATTAAAGCACTTTCTATTTTTTTTTCCGTATCTTCCACTTTAGTTGTCTTTGAAAAACCATTTTCTTTTCTTTCTTCTTCCTTCATGAAAGGACAGATGCTACCTACCTCTACCCAACACCATTACCTGAAATCAACCCCCACAATATCTGACCCGGTCATACAGCCGCTTACACCATTTAAGGTTTCCGGTTCCGGTGAGCTGCCATCACATTCCGAATCGCCGTATCTTGAAAAGAATGTATAAAAAATAATTAAAAAAGAAAGAAAGAAACACTAAGGAAAGAAATGAAAATGAAAAGCCAATGATCAAATCGTGGCTATTTTTGCTGCTATCTTTTAAATGCACATTTTTTTCTTTTATTTTTTTCTTTTTTGCATTATTGGGTCACATTCGGAAGAATTCTTTCTTGTGAGGTTACGAAATCTTTCGGAAAGTATCTAGGTGGGTTTCTCCACAAAAGAATAATAGCTAATGCAAATGGTTGCCACTTACTCCTTCGAATTTCGCAGTAGTGTCTAACAGAGAAATCAGTATATTACAAAAATATCACATGAAAAAAAAGAAAAGAAAAATGTTAATTCCATGTGGATTGTCTGGTTATTCGTAATATTATGCAAAACAATGCTATTACTTTTTAAATGTTGCTTTTGGTTTTGCTTATTTATCCAGTTCTACACATCGAAGATGCTAAAAATGTCTTTGATAGATAGATAGATAGATAGATAGATAGATAGATATGAACAGACTGCAATAGATAGATAGATATGAGCAGACTGCAAAAGATAGATAGATAGATATATAGATAGATAGGAACAGATCGAGATGATTAGATATGAACAGACTGCAATAGATAGATAGATATGAGAAAGATATCTTATTTACTTGATTTGTTCCTTACCTCCTCTCCCATTTCTTGTTGAGTGTCACAACTCTGTCCTCTTGGTAATTCGGATCACCCTGTCGTATCTGTTGACATTTCGTTTGGGTTATCTATTAGAAAATAAACTCCTATTCTCAAGACTTTTTTCTGTTACCAGCATACTGATTGGGATTTATTTCGGTATTTTATTCGTGATTATTGAAGTAACATTCATAATTAATTGAAAATTATGCCACAGAGTTTTCTTCTTGGGTTAAAGCCGTCATTGATGCATTTGTACTATCTCAAGTGATTCTTCTCCTTGGTTCGTACCAGCCTGTCCAGCCGCTATAGTCCACAGGTATCACTTTTTCCCAGTGTACCAGTGTGATAATTCTGATCACAGCAGACACCTGTTTGTGTTTGCTCGAAATAATTATAAACGTGTCCTCAAAGAGACTAAGTCTTTGTTTACTGAGAGAATAAGGCCTCTAACATGTTTGGTTCACGAGATGAATGGAAGTTCTGTAATAGTGTATTAAATAAAGAGTAAATCTTAAATAATATTAGATAAGCATTCTATTCCTCCTCCCTTCATTCAATTTGATGTGTTAACATATTCTGAAGATAACGCAGAATGTTTTGCTCGTAAATTCTCTTCAAATTCTACTCTTGACACATCTTTGCCTGCTTTAGAACTGAGTCTATATTAAGTGCTATGCATATAACTTCGTTCATGGTTTCTGCGATCATCTCTAAACTAGATTCTCACAAAGCATGTTGTCTTTATGGTATCAATGCTATAGTCATTAAGAAACGTGTAGCTGAACTGACTCCTGTTCTCTCTAAACTCTACAATAAATGCCTTGCTGCTTCTTGAATTCCTGCTTATTGGAAATCCTCATCTGTAGTTCCTGTCTTCAAAAACTCAGACTCTCTACCTCTTTTTGGCAAAGTACTAGAGATTCTAATTAACTCAGAATTGATTAAGCATGTCACCTCATAGGGCCTTCTTTCAGATGAGTAATATGGCATGCTGATGTAAGAACAATTATTGCTGAAAGAATCTATCAAGCGTTAGATAAAAATGAAATTCTGATTGTTGCTTTGATATCGAAGGCATTTAACAGGGTTTGGAATACTGGTCTTCTACACAAGTTGAAAGGTTATGGTATTTCTGGATGAAGTTTTGAATTGATTCAGTTTTTCTTATCAAATCGCGAAATGAGAGTTATCTTGAATGACCAATCATCTAGATCTTTTTGCATTAATGTAGGTTTTCCCCAGGGTTCTATCCTTGGGCCGACGTTGTTCCTATTTTTCATAAATGACCTTCCTGATGTTGTCAGTTCTCAACTCGGTGATACAACTATTTACTCTTGTCTTAATAGTAAATCTGATTGGTTCGATAAGCAGCTGATATAAAAAAATGACCTATAATCTGTTGTTAAATAGAGCAAAGAGTGACTTGTTCATTTTAACGCCTGGAACGAAAACTGGTCTCTTTTAACACTTTTTTTTACTTTCCATTAGCATGGCTGACGTTAAACTCAAGGTGAGTGACTCTCTGTGCCTTCTCAGCTAACGTTTTCCGCTGATATGAAAGGAAAAGAATATGTTGAATATAAGTCTACAATTCGTCCTTGATTTCTGTATTGCTGCCACATCTGGTTTGGTTCTCCCGCTACATATTTAGAAATTCTTGATAAAATCCTAAGAATTTGCAATGTCATTAGTCTTGACCTGGCATCTCAGCTTCAGTCACATTCCCACTGCAATAACGTAGCTTCCACGTGCCTTTTCTATAAATATTTTCATGGTAAATGTTCTAATGAACTTTCCTCTACGATACCTAGACTTTATGAATTTAAGAGCCATTTACTTATACTTTATCGACAATCACAAAATACCACTAATAACAGTGCGATAATCATACTTATTATAAAACCCAGGTTGTGTGTGTGTGTGTGTGTGTGTGTGTGTGTGTGTGTGTGTGTGTGTATATTGGATCGGATTTCCAACATTTTTCAACCGATTTCAACAAAACTTCACAAGACTACGTAAAATTACCTTGCGGTGGTTCTGACAGCGCCAAAAATTGGAAAAACACAATTGTTTTTGAACGAAATCAATTTGAAAACACGATTAAGAGGCATCGCGAGAATGAAAGGGGGACAACACATATCGAGTTATACTTATTATAAAACCCAGGTTGTGTGTGTGTGTGTGTGTGTGTGTGTGTGTGTGTGTGTGTGTGTGTGTGTGTGTGTGTTTATATATATGGGATCGGATTGCCTACATTTTTCTTCAAAACTTCACGTTTTTTTGGCAGGTAGTGTTTCTTATTGTCTTGCACACTTTTTTCTTTATTTTTACATTCAGAATGCTTTAAAAATTCCATTTACAAGACAATTGTTTATAATAAAATTCTATTCAATCGGTAGACTCATAACGATTGAAAACAATGTTTTTGTTTGAGTTTGGGTTTGACCAATTCGTAAAAAAAAAAAAAAAAAATAATTAAGACATGCGTGTCCGTCAACCTTAAAGAATAATCTTTGTCAATTTTATTTTTCAGTCTTTATGATGGTCGATACTTGATCTATCTCTTACTGTTACATCCCCGGGCAACGCCGGGCTCTACTGCTAGTGTACGATGATAGTACATTCCACTTTCAACATTTTTTTTTTATTCAGTCGGTTGATTATTGAAAGTTTCGCGAAAGATAAAGATTGCTGTGAACGCAATCATAACTCGATGTTTACAGTTTTCTCTGCTAATTTCATTGATATGGAATTATTCTTCAAATGGCAATTTATTATGAAGCTATGCAGTAATATATAAAGTAAGAGTTAAGTTAATAGTAGCTGGTCAAATGTTTAAGACCACAATTAAATGAAGCTTTAATTAAGAAACACGTAACGAAATTTAGTCATTTGTGTTCAAGCATTGGAGCAGCCAACATCTCGCAGTGGTATTACCTGCGAAACGCATGCGACTCATGAATGAAACTTAATGAAAACATAGATAGATAGATAGATAGATAGATAGATAGATAGATAGATAGATAGATAGATAGATAAGAATAGGCTATCTATGTCAGTCTATTCTTTATCTATCTATCCATCTATATATCTAAATAGATAAAGAAGACTGATATAGATAGTCTATTCTCATTATCTATCTATCTATCTATCTATCTATCTATCTCAGTCTATTCTTCATCTCTCTGTCTATCTATCTATCTATCTATCTATCTATCTATATATATATATATATATATATATATATATATATATATAAGATAGATAGATAGCAAAAGTTAAAAAATAATTATTTGCCTAAAAGCTAAAAGTAATTGTGATAATAAAATAAGCATATCCCACTCCCTTCTCGCCTGTAATCATTCATTACAATAAATGTTTTTCAGCACTAAAGCTGAACTCGTCAAATAAGCTTCTACTTAGAGTTATTGCTATATTACAATAATCGTTAAAATATCGTTTCTCTTTTATTAACTAAACAGATTTAACTTAAGATGTCCTAATTTTTTCGATGTTATTATTCATACTTGTTTTCTTTTCATATTTCTCTTCTTGATTTTTTTTTTTGTTTTTTTTTGGCAGGAGAGTGTAGTTGTTCTCCCAACTGCCAGTTCGTTGTTCTACGTTCATTAAATCATCTTCGTAAATCATCAAAAGGAATAAACTAAACTAAGAAAAAACGATAGTGGAAAGTTATTAATAATAATCTAAGAAAATCAAATAATGTAAGACTATTATATCTGCCACTAGTCGTCGCAAACAAATAATACTACGCAGAACACAAACTGGATAATAAAGAATTTGGCTACGTGGCATACGACATCTGCTGGCTAGCCTAAACTCTAGGATGCTGTCCTGTCTAAAGAATATCTTAAGGATACGTGATGTAAGTTAAAGTTATTTCATTAGTTCTGTTCTACTTTTTTTTTTACTAAACGGTCATAGAATAGAGGCCTAAGAGTTACAATAAAAGACAACAAAATGGAAGAAAAAAAAAACTCGTCAAAATTTAATTGTTATTTAACTATTAACTATTAACCTATATACTCAAGCTATAAAATTCTCTGGTGAATTTCTTGTTTGCATCGGGAAGTTTGCCGACGTGACGTTGCGTCAGCAGACACGATGTAGGTATATTTAGCACTACGCTTAATATATTTTATGTAGGTATGTAAGTTTGCCAGGTTAGTTATTGCATGTAGTCATAATATATGCGGATAATGCCGCATAGTCCAACTATGTATGCAATTATTTAAATGACATAAAATATTTAGGTGTTTTTGTAGCGGTGTGTGCGTGTGATTGTATGTGTGTGTGCATGCGTGAAACACCTACCTTACATTAAATCTAATCGTCTCTCTCGTCATTCTCTATTCTTTCTCTCTCTCTCTCTCTCTCTCTCTCTTTGTACGTGTGTGTGTATGTGCGTGCGTGCGCGCGCGCATCTTTCTTTGTCTGTATCTGTCAAAATATGAGTCCCCCGTAATTAATTCTATGAAAGAACGCTTTTATGACTCAAATTAAGTAAAGATATTGTACGTTAAGGATTACAGCTACACACACACACATACACACATGCATACACACACACACACACATATATATATATATATATATATATATATATATATATAAAGAGAGAGAGAGAGAAAGAGAGAGAGAAAGAGAGAGAGAGATTCATATGTATATACGTAGGTGCTTCAATAAGTCGCAATGAAGAAATAAAATGACATTGAAGAAGGTCGGTGCGTACAACGGCCGAAACGTCTGATGTTTATATTCCTTTAAAAAATCTCACTTTTTGCTTTAAGTCAATATTGAATATTAATAACATTGAGCATTATGTTGTGAGAATTTCAGATACAAATTCAATTAATATCTAACCGCTGAATGTGCTGGTTGCATGTCGGCGTAGAAAGAGGCATAGTGTCTCATTGAAATTCCGAACGAGTCTGTTACGTTCACGTTTACACTAATGCCCTTGGGAAAGGAAGTAATTATTTCGTTCTCCACCACCCTAACAACTATGGCAAACTGTCTGTCTCTCTCTCTCTCCCTCTCCCTCTCTCACATACACACACACACACACACTATATCTCTCTCTCTATATATATATATATATTAAGACATTTATTTGTCGAACTTTGTCCATTTCATATATATATATATATATATATATATATATATATATATATATATATATTTTGTTTGTTTTTCAAAATTTATCTTTTTCATATATATATATATTAGCGATCTCCACAAAAACGCGATACCGAAGATTTAAAATGATTTTTTAAAAATGAAAAATCTTTCTTTGCGCTTTAGTTTTAAATTCAAGCTAATCGATTAAATGTAATATTTCCAATAAGCAAAATACTTTGCTGTATTTCAAAAACTAATTTAAATTGCCTGGGAAGATTTTATTTTATTTACTTATATTTTTTTGCTAAAATAGCTAATTAGCGCCCCTTTTTAGAGGTCTTTTATCGCAATGTAATTCGTTTTATTAAAAAATGTTCCAATAATAAAATATACTTTTCTGTATTTGAAGAATATTAGATGCTTTAAAGTATAATTAATCCGATTTAAGCAAATATTATTTCCTATTTATTATAATTTTAATATCGTAGAAATGTATTTTTAAAACCCGACAGTAGTTGTGTTTTTAACCCAACAGCAGCAGTGTTGACAAGTTTGACAGCGTGATGGCAAATTTAATGTTGTTCTACGGAGACTTTATCAGTTAAACATAAATGAAGAAAATGACGTGAGCGTCATTTTTATTTAATTTTTAAGTACTTAGTAATCTTTAAAAATTAGGAAAATATTCACCGTAATCTAATGATTTTATTGAATTTTTAAAATGTTGGCTTTAAATTTATTATAGTCATCGTTCTTATTTTCTGATAATGTCGTATATGGTCGCCCGTATTTACAAAAATCAGCACGTTTATATATATACAAAAAAAAAAATCAAAATTCTTTTAAAAATATTGGTGTTCGAGGATTTGTATTAAGCTTTCCTATTTATGATTAGTAAATATAGTTTTCAATTCATAATAATATAATCTAAGACGCTGAAAGTAATACATAATTACAGAGAATTACAGAAGAATAATAAATTTTAATTATTTAATAAGAACTTAATAAATTTTTCTAATTAAAATGTAAAAAAAAATGTCTATATTTGTAAGATGAGGTATTGTAACTATTTACACTATTTACATCGTTCGGACTATTGTCCTCATCTTTATTGCCATATTCACGACGTTTCGGTCGTTATATGCGCCGACCTTTTTCAGGTAATATACATTGGAATTCCACCAGGAAGAGGTCCTGCTACTACTGGACCCTGTGAACTCAATAAGACCATCCATACAGTTAACAATCAAGAGAGAAAACAACAATCTAGCATCCCTGGATGTACTAATATCTGGAAGAGAACATGGCTTCAATACATCCGTATACCGCAAACCAACATTCACCGGACAATACCTCAACTTCGACTCCCACCAGATACGTTTTGTATTAGGCTGATTGATCAATGAAGTTCACAGACTGCAACATCGAGCAAAATTCATAAATGCCGACCCAGATACATATGAACGGGAAGCGGTCAGTATAAGCAATAATCTACAGCATATCAACTACCCTGGGTACATCCCCCACCCACAACCTGGGGCAAACGATAACAACACTCAGAAAACAGCGTATGTGAAAATGTGAAACATCCTATCGGAAAAGATACAAAAGATCGGTGGTCCATATAACATCAGAACAAGCTTCAGGAGTTGTTCAACACAACGCAGACATGTCCTTCTGAGTAAGAACATCCATAGAGAAGAACATGATTACGGAATTTGTTTACGTCACCCTGTGCAGCTGTGGAAAGTGCAAGGAGAAAGCCCCCTTAAGATAAGACTGCAAGAACAATGTAAACCCGTAATGCGTGAGGAAATAGAAAGATCAGGCATGGCTGACCATATATAGAGGAAAAAGAGAGATCAATGTCCTCTGTGGGATGAAGTCGAAATAATAGACAGAGAACATCACTGGAATATACGAAGACTTAATGAATCAAGGAATTATTTTTTATGCTAGGCCACAAAATCTCCTAAGCCGGCCAATCATAGAATACGATATGGGAACCAGTGATAAAAAGAGCTAGATAAAAAAATAACAATTTTTAAGGAGAACAGCCGACAATACTGAGATATAATGAAGAACAAGAAATATTGAACTCTAGAGTGAAATCACCACTGGACAAATTGAACAGAAAAAAAGCAGTAGAACCAGACGGAATTGTAATAAAGATGCTAGCAGCCTTAAATGATTTAGGTATTGACAAGATTACTGACATCATGAATGAAATATACAACAGCGGCGATACATCGGAAGACCTCGGTATATCCATTTTTATAGCGCAGGACTGAGAAACCAAGTGTAAATAAATGTGAACTTCATTGATCAATTAGCCTAATACAAAACGTATCATCGAAAATCTTGATGAATAGAGCGTGAAACAAGCAAACTCAAACTGGAAACAGAAGAAGAACCGCGCGGTTTCGTTAAAGACACTGTAACAAGAAATGCAATATTTATACTCAGAATGATATCAGAAATATCAATAAAATACAAAAGTTTTATAGATTATGCAAAAATGTTTGATAAAATATGTCACAAAGAACTGTTAGGTTGCCTGGACATATGTGGGAAGAATTAATTTTCTTCCTACATATGCCAATCCAAAACCCACACTGACAGCAAATCGCCTGCACACTGATAGGAAATGAGTTCACTTAATAAACAAAAATAAAAAGGGGTATAAGACAAGGACGCGTCTTCTCTCCAGACCTTTTCAATCTATACAGCGAGGCTATTTTGATTCATTATTGGCGAGCACAATCTTAACAACATAATGTTGATAGCAGACACAAAAAGGAAACTACAAGAACTCTTGCAGAAGGTAAGAAAGTACTAAACATCGATTGCAAGAAGACAGAATGCATGGTTGTAAACAAGGGGAACAGCCAAAACATGCAAATTACAAATAGAAGATATGGAAATCAAATAGGTGCAACAATTTAGATATCCGAGAAGCGTACTAACGGAGAACGAAAAGTGCGAAGGTGCATTGGGATAGCGAAAGATCCCTTCCAAAAGCTAAGCAAAGTATTAAGAAACAGGAAATTGTCGTTAGAAACAATGAAAAGCGTACTAAACTGTAATGTAATATCATTCTTCCTATATGACAGTGAATGCTGGACAGATGGAGAAGAGATTTGAAGCAACAAAAATGGGTGAATACTATGGACGGAATATGTGAGCCATGACGAAGTTCTGGAAACAATGACAACAAAAGAGGACACTTATACTTAACAGAGGATGACAACCTACCTGGCAAACTTGAATGAGTGGTTGGCGGAGCAAGGTTTAGGAGAGATGGGGAATGGACAAAAGTTATTAAGAGTTACAAAGGACAGGAAATTGTGGAGAGCCATGATCCGCCACCATTCTGAATGGACACGATTACTTCTTATGAGAGGATTTGAGAAAAGGGAAAAGAGGTGAAAAGCGTCCCTTCCCCGTTCTTTCGTTTAGGGTTGAATCCTTTACGTTATTTACAGTCATTTTGAAAGTTTTTTAGAGTTCGGCTATGAGATTTTATTCAGACACTTTGGCCATGGTAGAGTTTGTTTTCTTCTCTGCAGATGGTGAGGAGTTCTGATCTTTTGTTTAGGAGTTATCTTGTTACGGAAAGATGACTGTTGCTACTTTCTCCTCTAGGCAAATATTACGTTGTTTTGAACTAATGTTGTTTTTCATATTTTCCAGGTTATTTTGGTGTGTTTTGGCTTCAGTTTTGAGATTCCATACGTTTTAATATGGTTATGTTATTTGCATGTTTTTAATGTTGTTAAACGATGCTTTGTGTTAGCAGGTTCTCTGCTTCCTGGAAATAGTGCTTTATATATATATATATATATATATATATATAGAGAGAGAGAGAGAGAGACAGACAGACAGACAGAGAGAGAAAGAGACAGACACACAGACAGACAGAGATAGAGATAGAGATATATATTGATGTAGATATAGATATATAGATATAATATATTTTCTGTTTATACATACAATTTATTTCAGTAAATGCTGTGTTTTTAATTAAACAGTATTAATTACATTTACCGGCCTGAATGTTCGAAAAATTTCGTAGAAAATAAGCAACAGTAATCGGACCTGTATTCCTCTACGGAAACCGTCATTTGATCTGACGTGCTATACTATTCATCCACAGAGAAGCGTCTGATTGACAAAATACAAAGTACTGTTTATCAATACACAATCTTCGATAATTTTTATCGATCAATTATATCTGATCACGAAACATATCTTAACGCAAACAATAACAACATATAATGAAATGGATTACGTCCGACAATTATTTAATATATTTCGTGTTTATACGTTTTTCTTATAGGTACAATTTATTTGAACTTCACTAACCAGAATCGTTCAAAGATATAGCCATAATGGTACCTTTCATCATGGGATGGAGACGCCCTGTTGATGACTACTGCACGGTCTAGAGCCCATTCAGGAAACAGTACAATAGCCTTGACATTATTTACCTGCTGATATTATATACCTGCTGTTAGGATAGTCTCCTTCAAAGTTACTCAAAGGTTCGGATCTCTATCAGGCGGATAACGCCGAAACCCAAGAAGCGTTTACCTCCACCACCCTTAATGAAGGGGCAAATAAAACCAGAAAAGATATGGGCGTGATACCCCGAGTGTACATGTCTCGTCTGATATTACTTTTTTTTTAAAATCGGTTTCACCCCAAGCAAGGCAATCGGTTTCAACCCAAGCAAGGCAATAAAGCCACTAAGACACAAAAGGTTACTGGGTGTCGAAGAATTAGAAATGAGGAACTTTACTAAGGAGCAAAAACAAAAGAATAGTAATCGGGATACAGTAGAACGCGATTTTAATGAAATTAATAATAAGTCAAAGTTCAGGACCTTATAAATTGGAAAGTTACTGTATTTAGACCGTTGTGTCGCATTTCTAGCACATTCTAAAGGTCTTTATCTGGTCGGTTAATTAAAAATAACTGGATAACCAGTGTATTTGCTGTTAATGTAAAGACTTGTAGTTTTTTGAGGTTTTTTTCAGTATCTTCATACCAGAATATCTGGATACACTTGCCGTGTGCTCATCAGAAAAGAAAACTATGTAAAGAGATCTAAATATTTAATCTCTGAGGATATAACACTCCCATTCTTCTTTATGTACCGTGAACCTTCAGGACGTAGGCGATTATGGCTCGCCACAATTTCCTCTCCTTTGTATCCCTTAATAAAATTTGTCTCAAGCTCACTACGTATGTTATGCGTTGTTTCCAGCTCTCTCCTTCAATCTGTACTCTAAGTATCAGATTTTCCAAACCCTCTTTACCCA